>APFE031424943.1:76714-125299 GCA_000404065.3 Pinus taeda
TAGACATCAGATGTTAGATGTAAACATTTTTTACATTCAATTTTTTTCTATTGTAATTTTGTTTGCATTTCAAAAAATTTGATCCATGTTGGTGCTTGGTAAATGTGAAGTTAAGATGGTTCTAGGATGATATTATTAAAATCAACACATATCCATTTTAACTCCAAACCTATCAAACATTGAGAGGAATTAAAATCTCTAAAAGTGTAAATATTCCTTGAGTTTTATACTTAAAAAAAGTTTACACCTTCCATTATTTTAGATTTGAAATTAAAATAAATATATATTAATTAAATTTCATTCAATACTTTGACAAGGTCTTCAAAATTAATAATTTGAATTTAGTTTCGAATAACCTATAAGTTTTAATTGTTCTGCAGCTCCCAAAAGAACATGTTATTTCTATTAATTAGAATAGATACAGGGTGGCACGAGCAAGAGGGGGCTTGTATAGCTTAAAGGAAATTTGGTCAGGAGGGGTTTTGTATAGCCCTAAATGAAATTTGGTCGGGGCGTATGCATGAAGATTAAGATCAATGGAAAACAATCAAACAGAAATACATACTAGCATTTGCACTTTATGTTGCAAAGGAAACACCGTAAGGCATAGAGTGGTGAAGAATAGCATAGAGTGGGGAAGAATAGGGACATGTATAAAGTGGCGAAGAATAGGGACATGGATAGAGTGGGGAAGGATAGGAACATGTGAATGGACATTGTTGAAAGTAAGGGTGGAAGATAATGAGTTACAATTGCAATAGTTAGTTATGTGTATTTTGAAAATGGATATTTTGTAAATAATAATAGTTTGTGAAAGAATAGCGACATGTACAGGCCCAATCAAGACTGTTAACCTTGAGCAAGGCCAGCTCTTGTCGAATGTAACAGTGAATAACTCCATTGTATTTCATAACCACGTTGGCTTCATCTTCCAAAAAACTCAGTATGATCGCTTGCTTTTTGGAACTCGTCAGTGTAATCTTGGACAAGCTGCCTGTGACGCTATCTAAGACACTGGCTCTGGATTTTCTCCTCCCTTTCACGCCTGACTGGCTATAATTTCCTTCTCAGCAAAACTTTGAACTCGTTATAATACATAACAAGTGCTTTCTTTTGCTGTTACAAATTCTAGCAATAGCTTTCCCACCACAGGAGGGTATGCTTTGACATTTTCAAACATGCAAAGGTAATCTTCTGCACATTAGAATGTCCCTGACAACTGAAATAAGCCTCAAGCTGCCTTAATCTGTTATTCAGTTTTTATGTATGCACCTGCCCATCAATTTGTTGAAAGGTTCGTCTTCACTCTTCCTGGGGCTTTTCTCCCTCCAAGTGATACTACTGTATGGTTTTCATCATCCACTTCCAGGATTGTATAGCACTCTGATATCAGATGACCTGCTCTGTCACCTGCCAACACAGAGACATTAACAGGGGACCAAACTGCTAGTTAGTATTAAAGTAATACCCAGAAAACAGGGCAGATCGATTTATATACACAGTTCATGCCAGAGAAATTAGAAAAACACAGTAGATCGGAAGAGTCTTTGGATACCTTCTAATGAAAATTACAGCAAAGAAACCAAAGCTACTAACAGAGAGCTATGAGGACGCCCAAAACAGGGACATTTCAGTCGGTTTACATTTAGCATTTAGGGAAGTAAGAAAATATAGGAAACAAGATATTACCAGTGAGATTTATTACACAAAAGTTCAAAACTATTTTGAGAAGGAAGAGTATGGCTTTATTCACTGGGAAATTTCTATACAGAGTTTTGTTACAGATGAGTACAGTTGTTTTGCACTCTAGTATTGGCAGCAAGATTTACATGCACTATTCTGGTCTGTATCCTGTTGTGCCCGTGACTTTTCTTCTCTCTCTATCCTTTCTCCTTCCATCGAACTCAGAGAACCCCAGTGAGAAGCTAAACTAACAAAGCAAAACAAAGAAACTTCCCCAAATTTTGTTTTTCTAAATGGTTGTCATGATTATCCTGCCAACGTGGCATGAATGCCCATTTGGCTTTGATTGCTTTGATGCCCTGGATGGATCATAAACCAGAAGATCATGTTGTCTCTCCTATGATTTTTTCTTTATCGTAAAACACAAACACTGGGACATGGGTCCGTGGTTTAATGGCAAAGTGGGGAATTCACTGGTCACAAGTCTCAAGTTTTATTCTTGCAAGTGACAGTGGCACTGTTGTGTTAGCCAATCACTGGGCCAGCAATGATTCAGATCTTGGAAGTTTCACAATAGTGTCATGTTGACAGAAAGAGCACAGAATCTCTATTAATGAGAGTTGAAAAATCGTGGAGTCTTTTAAGTGCTCCCATGTCGAACTCAGCTCAGTACTGTTGCAAGTCCAAGTTAACTTGGTTCCTAGTTTGAATTGTGAAGTGCCAGACGTGCAAGTATTTGTGGGTTACTTGCTAGGCAGATGGAAAAAAAACGCTGACCATCGTCAAAACATCTGACCCAAGATTTTTACTTAGATCCCTTTGGTAAATGGATCCGGAAATGAGTGCACTCGCAGAGATAATTTTGCGACGAGCTCAACTTTAACACATTCTTAGAATGTGATGATACTATTTGAGATAAGACAATTTTGAGCGAAATTGTGATTTTTTTTTTATTTAAAATGTATTTTTAACACAAATGATTCCAGTTACTTCCGAAATCTTAGTTCACACCTTTGAACACACATAATACAAACTACACAACTCACTAGCCGATCCCTATCAAATTGGCATGAAGATAAAAATTCAAACACATTCATAAAAATGATTAAGGCAGCGAACTAACTCCGAATATTTATTAACAAAATGAATCTGAATAGCAAATTCAATTCCAAATATTTAAAGACCGCTTGACACCTTCAGACCCTTGGAAGATAAGATAAGAATGCTTCAAACACATTCACGATAAACATTGAGAATGAATGTGTATAGAAAATTCAATTCCAATCATTTATAGACCGCTGACCATCGTTAAAACATCTGACCAGCGTTTTTTTTCCATCTGCCTAGCAAGTAACCCAAAAATACTTGCAGGTCTGACACTTCACAATTCAAACTGGGAACCAAGTTAACCTGGACTTGCAGCAGTACTGAGCTGAGTTCGACATGGGAGCACTTAAAAGACTCCACGAGTTTTCAACTCTCATTAATAGAGATTATGTGCTCTTTCTGTCAACATGACACTATTGTGAAACTTCCAAGATCTGAATCATTGCTGGCCCAGTGATTGGCTAACACAAGGGTGCCACTGTCACTTGCAAGAATAAAACTTGAGACCTATGACCAGTGAATTCCCCACTTTGCCATTAAACCACAGACCCATGTCCCAGTGTTTGTGTTTTACGATAAAGAAAAACTCATAGGAGAGACAACATGATCTTCTGGTTTATGATCCATGCAGGGCATCAAAGCAATCAAAGCCAAATGGGCATTCATGCTACGTTGGCAGAATAATCATGACAACCATTCAAAAAAAACAATTTTGGGGAAGTTTCTTTGTTTTGCTTTGTTAGTTTAGCTTCTCTCTGGGGTTCTCTGAGTTCGATGGAAGGAGAAAGGATAGAGAGAGAAGAAAATTCATGGGCACAACAGGATACAGACCAGAACAGCGCATGTAAATCTTGCTGCCAATACTAGAGTGCAAAACAACTGTACTCATCTGTAACAAAACTATGCATAGAAATTTCCCAGTGAATAAAGTCATACTCTTCCTTCTCAAAATAGTTTTGAACTTTTGTGTAATAAATCTCACTGGTAATATCTTGCTTCCTATATTTTCTTGCTTCCCTAAATGCTAAATGTAAACCGACTGAAATGTCCCTATTTTGGGCGTCCTCATAGCTCTCTGTTAGTAGCTTTGGTTTCTTTGCTGTAATTTTCATTAGAAGGTATCCAAAGACTCTTCTGATCTACTGTGTTTTTCTAATTTCTCTGGCATGAACTGTGTATATAAATCGATCTGCCCTGTTTTCTGGGTATTACTTTAATACTGACTAGCAGTTTGGTCGCCTATTAATGTCTCTGTGTTGGCAGGTGACAGAGCAGGTCATTTGATATCAGAGTGTTATACAATGCTGGAAGTGGATGATTAAAACCATACAATAGTATCACTTGGAGGGAGAAAAGCCCCAAGAAGAGTGAAGACGAACCTTTCAACAAATTGATGGGCAGATGCATACAGAAAAACTGAATAACAGATTAAGGCAGCTTGAGGCTTATTTCAGTTGTCAGGGACATTCTGATGTGCAAAATATTACCTTTGCATGTTTGAAAATGTCAAAGCATGCCCTCCTGTGGTGGGAAAGCTATTGCTAGAATTTGTAACAGCAAAAGAAATCACTTGTTATGTATTATAACGAGTTCAAAGTTTTGCTCAGAAGGAAATTATAGCCAGCCAGGAGTGAAAGGGAGGAGAAAATCTAGAGCCAGTGTCTTAGATAGCGTCACAGGTAGTTTGTCCAATATTACACTGACGAGTTCCAAAAAGAAAGCTATCATACTGAGTATTTTGGAAGATGAAGCCAACGTGGTTATGAAATACATTGGAGTTATTCACTGTTACATTCGACAAGAGCTGGCCTTGCTTAAGGTTCACAGCCTTGATTGGGCCTGTACAGAGATAGTGTAATGAAGCCAAAAGCAAATGAGGTGTTGTGATTAGAGGGAGCTCCAGAGAACTAATGAGAGAAATGAATGAACAAAAACAGACCATGAAAGGTAAAAGGTTGCTAGTACCGTACAAAGGATGGATGAAGAACAAAATGATGAATATAAGGCAAAACAATGGACCATTGCAAAAGACATGGGAATACCAAGGACCAATGTTGGGAGTTACATCCAGAACTGATTCCCAAGAATCAGGAAAGAAAAAAAATTCCCTGTGATGAAATGTGCTCCAATGGACAAACAAGAAGTCGGAGGAACAGGAAGATGGATGAAAACTGAACCTTATGGATCAGCCTTGTCCTGAGCGAAAAAATGAAAGCAAAACGGTCTTCTTTATGAAGGGTCAGTTAAAAAGTCCATTACTTACAGCCCAGTAGCCAGAAAAAACTGATATCTGAAGCTTTTGAGCAGCAATTGGGTTTATCAACGGAGGCACATCCAAAACCTTACCCATTTGGTTGGCTGCATAAAGACATGGACCTCAAGGTCACAAGAAAATACAAGTTTGACTTCACCATCTCTGCCCAATCAATTAATGAAATCATTTGTGATGTAGTTCTCCTTGATGTCAGTGAGATAGTGATGGCCATTGGGGAGTCCTTACTTATGTGACTGAGATGATATTTTCTATAGAAGACCAGATAAGTGTATGCTGCTCAAGCTCTATCTCATTAAATATTACTTGGGTAAAGAAAATATATCCTCGCTTCAGGCGACCCAAATGAATTCATAATCCAACAAAAGGTTCATTTTGACAATATTAAGGCCCAAGGTGGAAAAAAGGAGTGCCGAACAAGTAAATCAGAATTTTGATAGGTGGGCAAAGGAATGAGCTAAAGGACCTTCTGTCACAGTCTAAGGAGGTGGGTCTTGAGCCAAAAGGGGTACAGATTGAAAAGCCAGTTCAGCATTAAATTCAGCTATTGCCGGAGGCAATCCTGCCCAACTTAGAGCCAGAGCCAAGTGTATTTCTTTGCATGTCACTTGTTTTATCTGTTGAAATAATCATGTGCTTGGCTCGCTTTCAACACTAAGAATGTAAGACAATGGTCGCTGCTCATGAAAACCGTAGGCCCATCTTAGCAGTATTGCAACAAACAGAAACAGGTGAGAATGCACATGAAGGGAATGATTATTGTACAATTCTGATAAGCAATGCACCCTGAGAGAAGAAGCTAGAGGCTGGAGTTCACTTGCTGCGAGAGGCCTATACTTCAAAAGTCGCTGGCCACTTTGGTGTATAAGGAAAACACAGGCAAAACCTACAAGGGAATGTGTATTGGCCAAGAATGTAGGCAGAGGCCACCAAGTTTAACGAGGGTTGTGCACTGTGCAGCACCAAAAATTCAGCAAATGTCGGGACTGCACATTCCTTCTAGTGCCTTCAAGGCCTTGGGAAATTATACTATGGACTTTCTTGGTGGGCTATCCAAAACAAAAACTTGCGACAAAAGTCTACCATACCTTTAGCATTGTTACAACTGGGTCATTCATGACTGAACCAGCAAATCGCCATTTCAAACCTTGCTTGGGATTCCTGCCCCAAACTCCACTTAATATAGTGTTACAAAGTATGAAAGAGCGGAAGGTAGCAGGTCCAGTAATGATTAGCTTAGTGCTGTTACATTCATAGAATGAGCTCAAGAACTTTATTCTCAACTGCAGGCCAGGTTGCAAGAGGTTCAAGCACGGTATACCCGGAGGAAGATAGCACTTCCAAATTTCCAGGCTGAGTTGAGGAACAGTAAAAGGAAGCCTAACGAGCACAGGGACCAGATCTATTCGTGAGGGTAAGTTGATGGAGACCATCAAACTACCAGGGGCAAGGCCCGATCCGTCTAGGACATCAATGCAATCAGAACCATGGGTGCATTCAAGCCAGGTGGCAGTAGAGTCACCAACAGCCATAAACCGTAAACGGAAATAGCCATAAACTCCACGAACTCTGCAGAGGCTTGGCGCACAGATGTCAAGTGGTGAGTTACCTAAAACATTTTTTTATTAAATTAAATTAGACGGCTAATTTTTGTTCAATCGTCTAACAAAAGATCTAACGGCTACGATTAGGACAGAAAAGCATTTGGTGGAGTCCATTTCAAAGGGAAACGCCTTACGGCGTAAATATGATATAAGAACTAGCTAAATTAAAGTTGTGTGTATCTTTTCAACTACCTTATGGTGTTTAAAGATAATTTATTATCATTCTCCAATCACCTACGTAAAGCACATTGTGAACACTTTACCTCAAATCACTAAAACCCTGTTGAAAATATCTAAAGCTTAAAATTTTTAGTTTTTTTCGTTATTTATTTATTTATTTTAAATCTGCTTATTTATTATATGTTGTTACTAAAATTATAAGATCACTAAAACCCCATTGAAAATATCTAAAGCTTAAAATTTTTAGTTTTTAGTTTTTTTTTTTATCTGCTTATTTGTTACACGTTGTTACTCAATTATAAGATAATCTAATAATATTCAATTTCATACCAACTAACTAATATATATTTCATAAATATTTTTAAATATAATTAATTATAAATATTAGTTAATAGTTATTTGTATTTTGTGGAAATTTCTCGTTAATATAATTTTTTAATTTATTTGTGAATAAATTCTCTATAAGTATTGATTTATATTTTGAGCAAATTTATTTATTCATAGTATAAGCACTTTTAATCTGTTTCAAAATTACATTATTGTTATTATATAGAACATATCATGATCATTATTATCTCATTATGCATGTTGTGAATAATTTAATATTTCTTATTACTATAAATAACTCTTATCACAAGAATTAAGGTTGTTGGATGGAACTATCATTGATGTCAAAGGGTGAATAAGGCAGTATTTGTTTGATGATTTTTGCACAAAAATTAGTAAATTTGGATGTAAGGACCCTCTAGATTGTTAGCTGGTGTCATGTCATTTCATTTAATAGGTGCCCCTCCTTGTGGGTCCTCTTGGTTGGAGAGATATTGATGTTTGAATTTTGATGCCCCAAATGAATGGGTTTTGCACCATCATCTTGCCCCAAAAGTTATGACCCTAATATCTATTTCTTCCGCTTAAAGGATGTCAAAATCATAATTTAAATTAGCCTAAAATCATTTGTCCTAATTAGCCTTGAAAGGAGAGTCTATGAAAAACAAAAAACAAAAAAAAAATGAGTGTTCTAATTTCCTCTTACATGTGAGCCTAATAACAATTTCTCAATTTGACTATAATAAAAGGCCATGTATTTTCGCTAGCAAAGACCAATATTTTTTGGGCAAGTCAGCCACAAACTAGGTGCCCTCCATATATATATATATATATATATATATATATATATATATATATATATATATATATATATATATAATATATATATATATATATATAACCGTGGTAATTCAATGGTGAGAAATTTATGGCACCTTTTGATCAAGCAGTTAACTAGAGAAGTTTGAGGTCTTATGAAGAGAAAGGATCAAGGATAAAAGGATGAATATTTTGTTGATCTAAAACAGGAGATCGATATCTCTGTTAGGGCATTATTTTATGAGTTCTAGTCACATTTCTCTTTGACTTCTAAAGCTCCTTCTGATCAAAGTTTGAGGTAGCTCAGGTTCTTAAGAAAGGACATGCTTCTATCAAAAATTATAGGCATGTTCAAAGGCACTTATTCGACCCCATGAGGCAAGTCAAAGTATTTTGAGGAAATTTTTGGCCTGCTTGAGGGCTACTGCACCCCCTCTTCAAAGGTCATATTCAACATTGTATTAGGGAAACATTGTAGCCTTCTGAACCTACATCTGAGGTAAAAATTTGGCCAACCCTGAAGAAATCTCAACCCCCTTTTGAGGCACTGTTTTGGCCTATATTACGCTTATCTGAGCGAAAATCGAAGATCCTTTCCAAATATTTCTTCAAGTGTGTTCATAAGGCATCTAAGCTCGAAGTTTTTAAAGGAGTCTAAGTGGTGAAAGAAGACTAAAGTTGATGATATGACTCCTTTATAATATTGCTACATACCTTGAAGGTATTCTTGTAGATTGTGACAGACCTTGAGGGTATTCTTGCAGAACTTTGGAGTAGACCATGATGCCATCCTTGTTGAAGTCTTGAAGTGAGATTTGATAAAGTTGTTGAGTATGTCTTGAAGAAGTTATGAGGTAGAATTAAAGGACATAGTAAGGGCACATGTAGTTTCAATGATTTGAGGTATGTTTGAGGCCTAACTATTTAAATAGGTTATTGGGAGGTATGAATTGAATTATTGGACTATATCTTGTTAAGAGAGTCATATTTCATGCATATGTACATATATATGTGTGTGTGTGGGGGGGGGTGGGGTGGGGGGAGTGGGGGGGGAGTAAGGGGTGGGGGGGAGTATATTTAAAGTAGAGATAATGTGTTTGAATGTTGTTGTAATTAAGCCATTGTCCTTGATACATGAGCTCAAGATTTTTGTTCCATTTTGTATTATAAAGGGTTGCAAGGTGGTGTTGGGCAAGGAATTCGTAGCTTCTTTCAGGAGGTTGTGGCCTCCTTCTAGTGGGAGTTGGTAAATCTATGATTGTAGCTCTTCTAGTATAGGTGGTAAATCTAGAAGTTGTAGCTTCCCATGTAATATAAATAAATTGTTTATATATATATATATATCTTGTGTTCCTTTGATATAATGTTATTGATTAATGCTTTTGATACTAAATTGTAAGAAAAAATGAAATATTTATTCACCTTTGTCCCCTCTCAGTATTTTCAAGGGCCATATATATTTTTAGCTAGTGAGTAGTAATTAAATTGGCACTATTGATATCAATGTAAGATATGATGGATATTGTTAAAAAAAAAAAAAAGTAAAACAATTTTAAATTATATATAATTGCTTTGATATTCATATTAGTATAGTCAAATTAAAGGTTTAGATTTATCTCCAAAGAAGTTATGTCATTTTTCCCCTTTCAATTAAATTAATTAATTAAAAAATGTCATATGAACAAGTGTCATATGAAGTGAGTCATGGTTTTTTGGGCATGTGGTATTGATAAGCTATGGTATTGGCCCATTGTATTATAACAAAACATATTTACAAACTAAGAATCTCCATGGTAAAGTGGGGGTAAATATCTATAGTTAAGAATATTTTTACACATTTTTTTAATTGTAGATATGTTTAACTTATATATTAATTATGTTTATTATTTAATAATAATAATAATAATAAAGTTATAATATATTGAGTTTTTATGATTTTGTTTAAAATTGTAATAACCTGAGAAGACGTATCATGTAGTAATTATTTTAACACTTATTATGGATTGATGTCTATCAGTATTTCTTAGCTATTTAATTTATATAAATACTATAAAATTCACATCATATATATATACTATATATATATATATATATATATATATATATATATATATATATATATATATATATATATATATATTGTAAGCTTGGTAGGACCTTTCTTTTCATTATCATAAAAATCAAGCAGATTGCATTCATATTTTGAATGGTTAGGTGGCCTCAACCTACCCTGTGGGAAACTAGGTTTGTTGGCCACCTAATAGCATGATAAGCCATCCAAAAGTAAAATAGAATAATTCTGTCCATCCATGCTAAAAAAATATGATTTTCCTTAAACCACCTAACATCTAAATATTTGTGTACATATTGAAAGTATTGAAAAGATACAAATTGTTGCATATCCTAATAAGTGAAAGGGAAGTGATACGCCAGACTACTCATCATTTGTCGAGTCAACTAGAGTCTGATCCTTGACACTTGACCCAGGAAGTTCAAATTGTGGAATGCATGGGATATGTCTCTCGACACAACTAGGCAGTTGCTTTGCTACTGTAATTGAAATTTGATTTGTTGAAAATATTTGTTATAGTCTAGTGAAGCCTAAGTAGTCGTGGCCAATCTTGGGGGGATGTGCTCCAGGGCTTTAACTAAGGGGCCCTTTAACAACCAATACAAGTGCACAATCTACTTATACTAAGAAACCTGACCTTGAGAGTGCCCCAGATCAAGCACCAAGATCTTCCAATCTTCTAAGTCAAGGTCCAATAGTCTCGTTGTCTCATTTAACTATGCTTCCCATTTGGCGATGAGTTGAGGAACTGGGGCCGATCTTGCATGATACATTATGGTTGCTTCTTCAATAATTCGAGAGGTGGACTTTCATCCACGTGATTTACCAAAAGATGTGTAGGGATTGTTGGTGGTACTAGCCAAATTGGTCTTCTTTCCATGCCCATGACAGTCCCAACTAGTTCGCCCTCTTCCAGAAGTCGCTCGGGCCATGATGCAACGAAGATGACATAGATGAAGCAAATTGAATCCCACAAATTGATACCCAGAGTGTTGACTCAAAACAAGCCACAACCCAAGAGAAGAGCGTTTTCGAGGGTCGTACCTGAGAGGATTCTTCAAGGCAATTGATGGTGAGAACCATGGCCTAAACAAAACCAATGGTGGCCCTAATTGCGGCCTTGGAGCCTTACAAATAAAGCGTTTGAATGTTCAGAACCAAAATTCGAGCAACAATCAAAACATATGAGGGTAGAATGACCATCGAAACCATTATTTTGTAGAAACTTGAGAATATATGGGCCATAACCACAAAATTCCAGAGTAGAACCAAGAATGTGGTGCCCATGACAGAATAAGGGAGACCATAAGCAACTTGTCGGCCTAATCAATAGAATGCCCATATGAGCCAGCCAAACTCCATAGAGCACAAACATGGAAATAAAGAAAACGAGACAACCTTCAAGCAATTTAGAGACGACCATACCCATTTCCAAATAATACATTTCCAAAACCATTTTATACAAAGCATAATCCTTCTCCCATCAAACCCACGAACCAGAAGAGCATGTCATGATAGAGAAACAAGTTAGGAGACTGAGCACATAATCGAAAGCGATGACCATAACCGATGGTGAATGAACCAGATCCCCTCAATTTTCACCACATAAGTTTGTCGTAGGTTGCAGGGATTCTCAATTTCAAACTTATGTCGAGAACATACCCAAAATGAAAACTTACCAGAATGAATACCGAAAAGACTCAGAACATGCCACAATAAAACAACCTTGCCACCTTCATAATTTACATTGAATTCTTCAGACGCATTGCCACCACTCCAGGTGATACGAGCATGTAGAGGGTGCAAAGGATCACCTTGGAATTTGGGAGATGTCCATCACACAGTACTATGACTACTATTAAACTGCTTGCACCCCGATCAGGGACACATCATATATAAAAATTAATTTTATAGTTTACTATTATTACACTGTATGATAATTTATAACACCTATATATAAAGTTTGAAACCCTGCTGAAAATCCTTAAAAATTGTGATGGCTACATATAATCAATTTCCAATTGGAGTTCATGTTTCTCTATTCATCATTCTAATCCCTGGTATTAAATTTTCAACCTGGATAATCTAATGATCATTGTTCCACTTATCCAAATTGAAAGAGATATTGAACATAAGAACACTCGTGCTCTAATATATTTATTTTCTGTTTATGGCTTCTTGAACATTCCCTAGGAAGATAGATTTAAGTGAATGGGAAGATATGGATTCCAAGTGATTTGCACAAGTTATGTGTAAGGGCTTCTTCATTGGAATTTTCATTGTTTCAACTTTTACTTTTTCCAATTACTGAGATTACATATTTACTATTAGTTAAAGTTGTTTGAATTGACAATGAAGATTTAACTTGAGCTCCTACATGGATTTGCTTATATGTTCATATTTCTATAATTAAAAGAACCTTGAAATTATAGTAATTTTAAATGGTAATAAAATTTCTCACATAATTGAGATTGAACATTTTATTTCATATGAGTGATTTCACATAAGTTGGGCCTTTCTTGGGACACTTGGGATATGAGTGATTTCACATTTATGTGTTAGTTAAGATCAACATGGTTTAATGTGGTATTAGCTAAGGTGTTTTTTTTGTTAAACTAACAAATGTTATGATTAGGATTATGTTCTAAACTTAAAGTGATTTGATGATTCGGCTCCTGAATATTAATGGCACATAATCCATTGGTTAACACTTGATTGATCCATGATATCTCTATTTAAATAACATGGAGGTTCATTCACAAATGCTTCTTAATGAGAGGTGCTCATGTCATCATTTTCCTTTTTCACTAATATATTGCCTCAAGTGACCATATTGGCTAGGAAATGAGCTCAACCTTGTTGCATGCCACTTTATCACTAGCTAGTTGATAGGCTATGAAGCTATCAACCATAACTCATGCAATTTGTTGGGATAAGAAACTTTTAATGCAATAGACAAAGAGATCTTAAAATTCATCTAAATTGATGCTTCCCTCTTTAAATGGCTAACCTAATTGACATTACTCATGACAACATATGGTCTTAAAAATACATTTTAATGAAACAATTGTTGTGGATTATTTCCCTCCTTGAAGATTTTAACCTTGTAAACACTAGCTTACTAATATTTAAGGTGTGTATGTGAATTTTCATTGTTAAGGTGTTTGGAATGTGTAGATATATCATGATGTTTTGACACTTTTGTTTACATGAAAATCTTTAAACCCATCCTTGAATCTATAATTTTGAAATTTTGTAACAAAGAATGAAACCAAATAACTAACTTCAATCAAATTCCCTTCCATTACAAATATTATCACATGCATGGACACTTAATTAAGAATGTCATAATCATAAAATAATCTTCATCAATTCATTATATTTTTTTTCATCCATCTTAATTCATTTGGAGTAGAAAAAGTGGAGGAATCAGCTCACGAGACCATTTTTACTGGTGGGACCCAATTTAGCAAAACGAGGTATGAAACCTTCCAAGAGCATTTTGAGGTATCAAACGAAGTTTTTTGGGGTATTTTTTTTTTATCTCATGCTACACCTTTTCATGATATTCTACACACAGAGACCTTTCCAATGGTGCAAGAAGCGTGTCAATTAGAGTCTGTATGCAAAAGTTATGTCACTCAAAAGTTGAACTTCCTGTTTTCACACCTATAGTTCAGAGGATGTCGCGACAACCCTAGTATTCATGGAAAAGGGGATAGATACATGTTTCTAATGTAAAAGACTCTAGAAGGGTTTATTTTGTAACTCTAGTTAAGAGTTGATGTAGTCAAAATTAACCACTAGTAGGCTATCAGGTTGTGTTATAACCAGGCCACTAGGAGGAAGAGGCATTCCATTCTTTCGAGAGAATTTTGTTCCATAGATGGCCAAAGATAGCTAAGAGAGATAAGAAGTAGAGTACACAAAAAAGATCTATGCATTGTAGTAGCCCATGGGCCACAGGCATTACTTCTTTGTACCTGCAACCATATTTCGAGACAAAGAAAGAGAGTGAAGTGGCCTCACCTTCCAACTGAGTTTTCTCCCGAAAGGGTTTCCAAGAGAGCATAACTTGTGTCTTATGTGTGTGTGAGCTTAATTTTTCATTCTCTACTTTTCTACATAATTTCCATTTGCATGCATGCACTAATTATAGTAAAATCTATCGATCTAGAAATCAAATAAAATTGTAATAGTATAAAATTTGAGGATTTTAATATATTATTATCAGATCTATCGTGGTGAACTATCTAGTGGAATATCCATGGTAGTTTACGGATGATTGCAATCAAATCCCCTTCCATTATAGATATTATCATATTCATGGACACTTAATTAAGAATGTCATAATTATAAACCTACTTCATTTTTGTACTATCAAATGAGCATCTAATGACCAAAATTTCACTCCCATATAAAGGAAACTAAAATCATCTTAAGAGAAAGTATATGGAAGGTTTGATAAGAAAACTACAAATCACAAGAGTAACAAATATGAGATTTTGAGCTTAAGTGTAGTCATGGTTATTTGTTCAAATAACAAACTGTATCCTCAACTTCAATAGAAACAAGGTCCTCCTCTTGAGGTGATGCAAAGATAGTGAATAAGCCAACAACCATATAAAATGATATTCATGGACAAATCCTAATATCTAAACCACCAAAATAATAAAACAAGGGTATTCCTTGAGTTGAATATACATTTAAAAATAAAAAAAATTTGATAAATCCATTTATTTGAAAATCCCTCTAGTGACATGGCATGTGAGAACAACATGAAAAACCTCCTAAAAAGGAAATTCCTCTTGATTTATTTAATATAGAATTCTTAGTAAATTAATTCAAATAAAATATTGTAAAGAATGTTTATGTATTAACACCTTTTCCACTCCTCACAATATATCAAAGAATAATGAATAAAAAATATATATAGTTTGTGAACGATGAATCCCCTTCTTCAAGTGATAAAACATCATTGAACGTCCCACTTGGGATTGAATTATAAAAATTTGTTTACCTATCAAAATAAAAATTATATATTGGACCATCTAGTCTAGACATTGACTGACTAGACTTAATAAAGAAACTGGTACAACAGCTAGTAGATTTAAATGTGCATATGTAGAAACATGGTACAATAACTAGTAGATTTAAATGTGCATATGTAGAAAGATAGTGAATAGATGGAGGATGAGAACTGATGACTCAAGGAAGAGCATATTAAACTAGAGGGATAGAAAAAAAAAGGATGCAAGAATAAATTTACTACTTAAAATAGAATAGACCTCAACCATCCTACACTCAAAAGTATCAAAAATTCCAAGATAGATGGAAAAAATTAGAAATTGCAACGGGCTAGGCAACGCCACAACATAGTTTTCAGCAATTGGACAACATACTTCACTTTGAGATACATTAAATTAAAAGCACAACAGAGTCTCTTAGAGGATCTCTGAAATAAGAAAAAAATGAATATTAACTCTAAAGTGCAAAGAGAACTATCAAAACAATTTGAGGTAGCAAGGGAGTTGAAACCCAACTATTGAAGCAGGAGTGAAAATGGTTTCAAGAAGGAAACAAGGCACAACTAGAAGTAGGAAATGTTGTAGACAACCTTAACCAAATAATAAAGGAGGTGTAGCGCATCAAACAAAAGTTCAATCTTGATTTTCTTGAAGTACAAACACTTCAATAGTTGACAAACTCAACTACCTTGCATAGATGAAGTCACTTGGGATCCAAACATAATAATCAATGACTGACATAGATTCACACAATGTTTGCAAAGATCGACACCCCATATACATACATACATACATTTTATTTCACATAGCTCTACCAACCAATGAAACCTTTACTATATTCAATACCTATGTCTCCTCCTCATCTAAGGTTCCAGTTATTCATCTTGATGCATCTGAGTCGAACCTTCCATTTATGGGGCCACATCCATCACCAAAGTAGAACGGTGTCATTAAGTAAGTGGAATTGGAACACTAGACAAAGAAGTGTCTTTTGACACCTATCCAAAAACAATCGCAAAAGAACCAACCACTTGAGTGGTGTAGATAGAAGAAATGGTAGAGCAAACAAACCTCTCAACAACAAACAATGGAATATTCAACAAAAGAATCACACAGTGAGCAATAGAATAAGTCACTCAACATACAACATGATTCCATTTTATCTAGCTATTGTGTAATCGTATTTCTTGTAATAACTTTTGAAACTTAATCACAATCTATCTCTTGCTCAAGAGGAGCAAGGATTTAGTGTTGGAGGAAATGTTGGCAGGGTTAGTCAACTAGATCTAAGAGTTTACCTATTTGAATATATAAGTCAATTAATTCTTAAGTATAAATATGTGACTATGTAATAAAAGAAGAGTTGTTTTTGTGATATAATAATAAAGCACATATTGCTAGTTCTCCAATTACTTTATGTTATTTTCCTTCCCTTATATGTGTGTTTGTATAACTTTATATATATTGCTACCTATTATTTTTTTCTATAATACCATTAGTAAATGTTTTTGGAAAATTACTAGATCACAAAACCTATTTTTTTCTGAAAGAAATTTGCCATACGGTATAGAAGTAAAAACATGTACAAACAAATACTACTACTTCCTAATATATAATTAGAGAAAGTGCAACTACTTTCTAAATGTAGGGAGCAATGTGGTTTGGCTTAGGGCATTGTTAGACCCAGAGCAAGATGAAAATGCACTAGAAAGTAAAATATAGCAACAAAGAGGATAAAATGTGTTTTTTTCCCAAATATTTTTGAGACAACTAAGGAAGTCAAAATATGCAGCAACAAACATAACACATCAATGGAAAGGTTGCAACAACATGTTGAAATGAAGGAAAGATACATTGCATTCTTCAAGCTACCTAATGCAACATTTTCCATGCCATATGAGATTCGAAGGAAAGATACTTCTCATAGATCCTATCTCGTGCTTGGCACCATCTTTGGTCCACAAACTACGATCAATGAAAACCCAAAAACATGAACCTTCAGTATTCAAAAAGCTCAATTGAGATTAGCTGGAAAGGATTTGTACCTGATCTAGCCCCACTGTCTGATACAGCCCCACTATACAGTCCCACTATACCCAGACATAATGACATCATGGATCTAGGAGTGCGCAATTATTGTCAAAAAGTTGGAACATTGAGTAGACAACCACATTGCAGCGTACTTGGTGGATGGGAATGATGGTAAATAATAGACAACTAGATATTTTGGCAGAAGATCTTTGGCAAAGACTCGAGATCATTCCTTCAACGCTTATTTTCTGCTCCCTTTCTATAACTTTTTTATGACTGGAGACGTAGAGATATGACCATATATTCCGCACAGCATTAAAACCTGTAATGCCTCTGTCTCGTCTCAAATATAATGGACTTCGACCGAAAACGTATTATATATGGATAAGGTGGATAAGGTGGAATAGGATGAGATAATTTTCAGATAAGCTCTGTAATTGCCTCTGTAAATAATCCTAATTGGTGATGAAAAAGTCTTGACCCCTTTAACAAAACCAACTAGGCCTTGTTATATATTCAGCATTGCATTACATCCGGAGGCAAATCCAACCTTGGTAGTTTGTTGTTCTGTGTTCTCTTGAACTAGATTGCTTCTAAGTTTAAGTCATCTAAGTTCTGAGTAAGCTGTCATTGATTCTGTTGATACCCATTATATGTCTGGCCAATCTAACTCCATGATCAATAACAGCAGTAACGTGGCTATTACTGACTACCACGGTCAATGGCGTTGGCCTGTCCCTCTTCTGTTCGGCGGAGTAGCTACCATTTTGGTCATAGTCGCCTTTATCTTACTCACATTAGCTTGGTCTTACTGGAAAACAGTCGGCCCTCCAAATAATGGGCAAGCTCTTAACGTTTCCGCTGAGCCGGGTTTGCACAATGACATGTCAGGTGAAGGTATTGAAGAAGAGAAAGTGGTGGTAATAATGGCTGGACAACAGAATCCCACCTTCCTGGCGAGGCCTGCACCCGGTTCTTGCAGTGCTTTAGAAGTATAAAGAGAGATCTGCAACAAAGGAGTTCTTGCAATTTGCTTGGTAAGCTGGTATGAGTTACGAGAATTCGTTGGGTTCAAATTCAAATTTCAAACACAGATAGAAGAGATGATGGGACAACGTTGTGGACGCGCCTCACACTTTGTCATTTGTTTTGTTTTAATATAGAAAATGATATACTGGCTTTATTAATTTTATCAAGGGTTGGTTAAATTTGAGTGATTGGAGGGTTGGTTATCTTGTGCAGGCCGTGAATTATATGCGTGCTGTATTTATAAATCTTGTAGGTAATATGGCAAAACATTCTTTGAATTTACAGTAAAATTTTGCAAACTAAATATCCATTTTTTCATAAATATCGTTTGCAAATATCAAAAACATGATTTTTTAAGCTAATATTTATAACATTTAAAAAGCTGTTATATCTAGACGTGCTGTTATATGGGATGTTATATCTACATGTGCTCACTATTGGGGTTATGTTTAGAAGTGTATTTTACATTCTAATATGAAAGTTATGTATGTTTGCTGGTTATGTTTGATTTTCTATATATAATATTAATAGATTTATATTTTAATTAAATTTAAGTAAGTAAATAAATATTTAGTTTTAAATATTGGAAGTGATGATCTTAATTTATTATTAGTTTTAATTTTATTTCTTTAACTTTCGTGAGTATCGCTCTATATAAGGAGTGCTAAGTAGACTATTAAAAATCATAAAAAAATAAACCGTTACTATTACTTCTCATAAAAATAGTCATAGAAGAATAAGTTACTTAATTTAATTAAATCCCAAAAAATAATAACTAAATAAGTATAAATTTTAAAAAAAATCTCATAAATTTTATTCTTTTAGAAATTTAATCCCTAGAAAAACATAACAGATATAAGGTTAGGCGAAGGAAAAAAATCACTGTAACGTATTAAGCTGCCTTGCACCAGTGTTCACCTTGGTATAAGAGTTTACAACAGGTATAAAATAAGGTATACACTAAGGTATTCCTTTCGTTTTTGGAGATATCCTATAAAATTAGAAGGATACATAGAAAATTAATAAATACAAAAATGACACACAAATGGAGAGTGGTCCACACGATGTTAACTGAGTTGGATCTGGACGAACGAGGCTTTCACATTAATCGACATTTGGCAGGTTTCTAATCAGCTTCTTCATATGTGTGTTGCATTTTTCTATGAAATCTCAGTGAACGAATTATTAATGCGTTTGGCTTGTAATCTACAGTATTGTTACCGTTGCTTACGCAAGTTCCATGTAATCTTCCTTAATGTACCAATCTAAACCTGTACTGTAAGAAGTGGAGCTCTTTTTGAAAATTTCCTCTTACAATGGAGGCCACCTCAATTTAACAATACAACTGTCAACGAACGCTTCTGCAAACACAGTCACTCAGATCGGGAGTGCTTCTGACTGCTATTGGTGTATGAGAAGTTAAAAAACAAAAAGATGGAACTAGTTTGACTGAGGCTGCCTGCAGTTTTTTAATTGCATTACACTGATTCATGATAAATCTCTTAAAAAAAAAATTGGAGTGAGTTTGGATTTAAGTATTATAATAATAATAAAAATATTTTATATCTAAGTGAAACGTTAATTTGGTATATGAGATTTTCTTGTTTGTTTTATAAGAGACCAATCATATAACAATTAATAATTAAAGTTTATTAAGGTGTTTGATTATTAAAGTTTAAGAAATTGTACATATTGTATGAAGGTATTTAATTGTTAAAAGTTAAAGAAATTGTATATATTCTATTCCCTTCTAAACTTGAACTTTGTGACTTCTTAAGAAAAAACACATGTTCTTAAACATTAGACTTACTCAAAAAATTTAAGCATGAGGTATCTTAATGTTGAATAAAAAAATAAATTGTAACTTAAATATTTGTGATAAAAATTATGTTAAAACTTAATAAACTAAACCCACATAAACTAATTAATATGTATCTCATAATATTCATAAATATAATTACCTTATATTACTTTAAACATTGATAATAATTTTATAATATTTATTTGTATTTAATGTATATTTTTTGTTATTAACTTATATACGAAGAAAATCATTTAAATTACATGTACCTATATAAATTTTTATTATTTGTATTTTGTTTAAAATTAATTAGTGTAACTTACATGAATATTTAATAAGAATACTTATATGAATAGTTGTAGTTCAATTATTTTACTTTTATAATTTATATGAAATATTTCCATGATAAATCTTTCAAAAAATATTTTTGGAGTGAGTTGGATTTAAATATTATTATAATAATAATAAAATACTAATAATTTATATTTAAGTTAAACATTAATTTGGTGTACGAAATTTTCTTGTTTGTTTTATAAGAGACCAACACTATAACAATTGACAATTAAAGTTTATCAAAGCGTTTGATTATTAAAGTTTAAGAAGTTGTACATATTGTATGAAGGTATTTGATTATTAAAGTTAACCAAATTGTATATGCCCTATTTTCTTCTAAACTTGAACTTTGTGACTTCTTAGAAAAAACACATGTTCTTAAACATTAGACTCACTCAAAAAATTTAAGCATAAGGTAATCTTAATGTTAAGTGAAAAATAAATTGTAGCTTAAATATTTGTCATAAAAATTATGTTAAAACTTAATTGACTAAACCCCACATAAACTAATTAATATGTATCTCATAATATTCATAAATATAATTACCTTATATTACTTTAAACATTAATTAATAATAAGTTTATATATTTATTTGTATTTAATGTATATTTTTGTTGTTAACATATATACAAAAAAATCATTTAATTAAGTGTAACTATATAATTGTTTATGATTTTTATTTTGTTTAAATTTATTGGTGTAACTTGAATAATTTATAAGATAGGTATATAATAGTTGTAGTTTAATTATTTTACTTTTATAATTTATATGAATATTTCATGATAAAGTTTATTTGTTTTATATTTTGGAAAAATTTCAATTTTTCTAAAATTTAATAGCCATTTATTTAAAATCAAGATTGAATTATAAACTTTCCATAATCCAAATATATAATAAATCTATATATAATAAAAAAACACTCAATTTTAATTAAAAAAAAAACAAAGAAAACAGAAACAGATTAAGAACCCAAAACTCCCTAATAAGTTTAAACAACTAACCTATAATATATTTCCAAAATATAACAGGTTTAAAACCCAAAACTGCATAATATTTTTAAACAACTAACCTATAATATATTTCTCAATTGCATTATTATGTTAATAACAAAGGAAACATAGTGCATTATTATCTTAACTACAGAGGGATGTATTATAATCATTATTAGCCCATTATGCATGTTCCAGATAACTCAATATCTCCCCTCGCTACATTTAGGGTCATATTGTTTTTAGCTGGTCAATAATATCAGTATCTCCCCTCGCTACATTAGGGTCATATTGTTTTTAGCTGGTCAATAATATGAGCATTATTAGCCAGTTATGCATGTTATAAATAACTCAATATCTCGTCTCGCAACATTTAGGATCATATTGTTTTCAGCTAGTGAATAATAAGTAAATTGACACGATTGACATAAATGCATGATAGGATAGATATTATTGGAACAATTTTTTAACAATTTTTAAATTGGGTAAATCGTGTATTGATATCAATATACGATATGATAAATATTGTGGAACAGTTTCTCAAGTATATAATTTTTAACTTATATATAATTTAGTGAAGGTTAAATATTATAATACTGATAATATAGGTAAAATTTAATTAATTTATTAATTTATTTTATTATGGGTTATAATGTACACTAATTTAAAATATTTATTAATAATATTTTCACAATGTATTTAAATTTATTAGGTAGGAAATTTATAATATCATTTATTACATAGGAAATTTTTTCATATATCATAATAAAAATTTGTTAATGATAATAAGTGGAGTTCGGAAATTTTTTTTATTTTTTTTCTCAACTAAAATAGAATAGGACTAAATTTATAAATGGTTTTTTAGTCATGAGTTTTGATTCCATCTTAATATGGTAAGTGTTTACAGATGAAACTTTAAAGTTCCAAACTTTATTGAAAATCTTTCAAATTAATGTGGTGAGAGACAATTAATTTCAAATTTGTATTTTAGTTTCTCTATTTATCTTTTTAAGCCTTTGTATTACATTTTTGTGGTAAATAATTCAATGATGATTGTTTCACTTATTTGAATTGAGAGAGATATTGAACACAAGAACACTCATGCTGCCATATATTGATTCATCATTTATGGCCCCTTGAACATGCCCTCAATAGATAAATTTAAGTGGACTAGTAAATATAGGGATCAATTGATTTGCACAAGTTATGCACAGTGGGCTTTTTCATTGGCATTTTCAATATTTTTTTCTTCCAATCACAAAGGATACATATTTTCCACTAGATGAAGTAACTTTAAATTGACAATGAAGACTTAGCTTAGGCTCCAGTATGGATTTAATTATGCATTCTTAATTATTAAGATTTAACTTGGTAATCTTAATTATTAAAATTAATTTAAAGTGATTTCAATTGGTAATCTTAATTATTAGGATTGCTCACATAATCAAGATTAAATTTTATATTGCATCAGTTGGGCCTTTGTTGTGACACTTAGGGGATAAGTGATTTCACATATAGGATTTAGTTAATATCAACTTGATTTAATGTGTTGTTAGGTAAAAAAATGTTTTTTTAATGTGATTTTATAACTAGCTAATGTCATGGCCATGATTATGTTATAAACTTAAAGTGATTTGATGATTCATCTTCTCCTTGATATTATTGGCACCTAATGCATGGATTAACACCTAGTTGATCCATGATATCTCTATTTAAAGAGCATGGAGGATCATTCAAAATGCTCGTTAATGAGAGGTGTTCATGTAATTTAAAAAAAAACACAATAATTATTATAACCTTTTTTGACATCCTTAGGATGGAGGAGAAACCCTAATCCAATTTTCCTTCGCTAGAAGGTTGAGATACCCTTCTGTAAATCATGGGAGAATAAAGTTCAATGTTTCGTAACTCCAACTTACTTGCAAGAGAGTGATGCATCACTCTAATACAATGTGCAAAGAGAGATCCTCCAAATGCTTTACAATAGAGTGATGAAAGTGTTGAACTTAGTGTTGCCATTGATTACAATAATATATCATTGATGTCAATGGGGATATGTGTGACAACAGTAGTAGTTGATGACCCAAGAAGCAACAAGATTCTTTATGAAGTGATATTACAGATGGGCCTTTCACAAGGTCTCATCACATGAACATAAGAGGGCTTGAATTTATCTGAGTTTTTCATAAATGTATGATGCTCAAAAGATTCTACAAATTACATGGTTGCATAGATCTCATTGATACCTTTCCAATGGTATAGCCTTCTCAGACAAAATCCTCTCGGATGAGAAGTTATAGCCAATTAAAGTTTCAATAATAATTGAGGGAATAAACTTTAAGGAAAAAACACAAAAAAATGTATTAAATTGTGGGTAAGTTCAAGGTGGATCCACCATTGGACAATGCAATCAAAAACCATGGGGGCATGAAGTTGTGCACTAGTTAATGTTGTTAAATGGTGTGCATGTCTCGAGTCAATCAACGATGCTCCTAACATGTCAACAATTGGATGAACATGAAGATGCATGATGTTCAATTAGTGCCATCACACTAACCTAATGATGACACATGGTAGTATCATGCTTGATGATGATGTGGACCTATTGATGAATAACATGTGGTACTCTTGCACAATCAACATGATACCTCATCTAGATAATGTCAGTGTGATGATGTGGTGCTACCAAAGGCCACCATGTGGCCTAGTGATTTGGCACACTTTGGTTGGTCAAAATTTTGAAATAAGGTGACACATGACACCCCTCACGAGATTCCATTTGGATTGATAACATCATGATGATGTCATAAGGAAACGACTAGTGACCCTTGACTGTCAATATATCGTCACAGTCGAATGGTCATGGATTTCTAGATATTCATCGATCTTGGTCATATAGCATGGCCTCATGGAACCATGGCACATATTTTAACAAGATGTTAGTGTGATATTTCTTGGAAGGTGTACCAAAAACACTTCACTTAAGCCATTGGTGACAAGTGACCCTAACAACAATTTGTGGTTACTTTACACTTCAAATATGAAATAATAAAATGAGAAAAACCTACAACAAAAAGACATATGTGATCCAAAACAACAAATAGCAATATATATCCAATGTAATAACCCAATATGGAAAGACTTTTAAATGAATAATAATCTTTATTGATAACACCTAGTGAAGGAGTTCTACAAAAAGAGTCTGTAAATCCCCCTCCATGGGACGGGTCCTTTGATGTCCTTGATACTTCAGTAATCAATTCTCTCAAAATATATGAAAACCCTAAAGCAATGTATAAAACTCAAGTGGGAGCTCAAATGCAAGAAGGCAGTAGTGGTGATGATGATAATGATCATGCTGAAGAATGAATGGAAAACCCTCTTATTTATAACAAAGTATTGGGTTGATCTAAAAATGGAAAATAATAAAATAATATTGACCAAATCAAGATCTAACTGTTAGGAATACTTTATTATATTTTTTTGAGAGGGAAAAGATATTTAAAATGGTCACATATCTTTATTTAGAAATAATTAACAAATAAAATGATTTATTAATTATTTCGCAAAAATTAAGAATGGTGTGAAATTGAAATAATTATTAAATAGTGTTTTAACAATTATTCTAAAAATAGAATTAAGAAATAATAAACAAATAGTGATTTATTTAATTAATCCTAGGTGATTTAGTCAAATGTGACAATGAATAATTATCAAACAACGATTTAATAATTATTCCTAGAGAAAATTGAATAAATAATGATTTATTCAATTATTCTCATAGAATTTTTTAATTTGAATAAGAAATAATCTAATAAAAATGGTTTATTAAATTATTTCCCATGGTGAAAGTGATTGTACTGTGGTAAAATTAATCCTACATGGTGTATTTCGATCCGCCTAGTTAGAAATGGCTAGGTGATCATTCTTTGTTGATAACAGATTTCCCCTCAACGTATGAGTGTTAGGAGCAATTCGTATGACCGAAATATGTTGTATGTTACACTTCCACGAGACACCAAATGGGAGTCGGAGAGAGATGTATTTCAATCCGCCTAGTTAGAAATGGCTAGGTGATCATTCTTTGTTGATAACAGATTTCCCCTCAACGTATGAGTGTTAGGAGCAATTCGTATGACCTAAATATGTTGTATGTTACACTTCCACGAGACACCAAAGGGGAGTCGGGGAGAGAGAGAGAGATGGATACAAATGAAGAAATACAAGAGAGGAGAGAAATGAAGAGGGCAAGACCTACTCAACTGATATAAGTCTCCTTTTATTTTGGAGTACGTGATCTCAAATGAGGCAGGGGAGGCATACCCATACCCACTGAGATAAATGAGTACAAAGAATGATGGTGATCCCAACAATGTGGGATTGAGCTACAAATTACATGATACATGATATGATAGCATCAATGGGCCATAAAATAATATAGTGAATCCCATATACATAATGTGCCTGGGAAGACATAGGTAAGGACTAAATATGATAACATCTGAGTACATGAGACATAATTCCCCTCAAGTTGACATGGTGAAGTTGAATCGCAACCAAAGAATCCCAATTGAATAGGAAAGGGATTTGAATATCTGAATGGATCATTTGAACAAGACATGCATGTTGTGGGCAATGCAAGAAGCTGAAACCAAACCCATCACATCTGTGGAACTACATCAGAGGATGGATCAACAGCTGCAGACACTCAAGCATGTGGGGGGCTACCTAAATGGACACACCTTCATGAGTTCTAGAACATCTCACACACACCCAGGAATCACTAGCACAATCATCTGGATCACTGGACCATCAAGTGTATGATTCTTAATCATGCGATAATGAGTTGGCGTCAAGCATGTGAGAAACAACCAAGTCAAAGGGAAATGATGATTCCCTTTGCTTGATCTGAGACATCGAACAAATATGAAGGCCTGAACCAAGGTAAACCACACGCTAGACCACATTTCTAGAATAAATGTGTTGAAGTTGATAGAAGAGGTCTTGCCAGAGTTAAGGCAGTGAGGAATACTCAACCAAGGTGTTATAGATCCATTTGGGTACATCAAATCCCAACATCCATATTATTTTTTTGGGCTTATCAAACCCTAAATTCATTTTTTTCATGCCCTAAACAGGTCACCCCTTTGAATGCCTCCTTCCGAGACAATTTCATGACTTGAAGACATCTAGAAATAAACTCTAGAGGGACCAACGCAGGTAAGCCCTTATGAAGGTGCACTACATAGCAGTTGAGTCCACTGCTAGGGTGCTTTGCAAAGCACTTAGGCTTCCTTTCACCTGGGCTGGGCGAGAATGAGCAAAATTCACATAGGGTTTGGGGAATATTCTTATCTTTTGGAGTCATCTAGAAGGTTCCCTCACTTATCAACTCCTATGAGCTAGAAAATGGACGAGGAATGAGTTAAGGTGCATCCTATCCTCTCATCCCTTCCTCCATGGAACTAATTCTAAGTATGGAATGCCATTTAATGCCACCTTTAATTACAAAACCTCCTTCATCTTCCTATAAATTGACCACTCATCTAAGTGATCAGGGGCTAGATTATGTTGAATTGTAAGGAGATAATGATGTTATGAGATTTGGCTTTGAAGCAAGTATTGTAATGCTACAAGTTTGTCATGCTTTTAATGTGATGTGGATGGGACCCAAGCTGGAGGAATGGCTTTGAATGAGACACCAATGGTTGTAATTCCTTCTTCTATCTAATAAAGTGTTTGAACCTTTTTCCCATATGTTTGTGTTGTTTCATAATTCTTATGTGTGTGAATTGTATATGATTCCTTTCACTTATATGCTATATATCTTATGCTTTGATTAGTTCTTTATCTTCTATTGTTTTTACAGGGTACTTCTCAAGCAGATTAAGTACGGGAGGGAGTGACGAAATCGATACAAGGGAGACGAGAGGAAAGCATAACTACAAGTAGGTCTTCTATCTTTGCATCTTATCTGTTGCTTATAGGAAAAGTCTAAAACACTTTAAACTATTGTTATATATAGAACTACTTATCTAGGGAATTTGTATTTCTCCATAGATGTTAAATTCTCCAAAACAAATTGGCGACCATACTGGGGAAGATCATCCTTCCTAGTAGCTTATTCACCTCCTAGGACATTCTTGTAGACCCTACTTGTGTTCATTGACTATATTTCAGCTCTTTTGCATTGAATTTTGGTCAAAAATTGAGGTTAGATGACTCTTGAGTGACCTCCGAGGAATCAACGTAGGCTTGGTAAGGGGACAGTGCTCTGCAGAGCACCCTTGAGTGAGAGACAATGCTCTGCAACACAGTTAGGCTTTCTTTGACCTACGCTGATCTACCTTAGGGAAAATTTTCACCTTTGCATTGAGTTTTTTTATCAAATTTCCTCTGTTTGATTGCTTGTTGACTGATCAATGAATGTCATGTCTTAGAAAACAAGTTTTTATCTCCTTCGCTAGCCCTACTTTGATTTGATTGATTAATGTTTCTTTAATGTTTTCTTTGTCATTATCAGTCTATAGTAAAAGTTAGAATATAGTTGATTAATCTTCGTTTGAAAGAAAGTGTCGTAAAGTCTTCTCTTCCTTCGAATTAGAATTGCCAAAAAAGTCTTCATTCTTATGAAATATTGATTGATTGTATGTGCATATTTCCTTTTGTTCATATTCACATTAAGGAAATCGAAAAGGAAAACTTGCATCATTCATCTTGTAGTTTGTGAATGCTTGAAAGGAATAGCTAGGGAAATTCCATTAGATGTGCTCTTTTCTCTTTGTCAAAATCTGATTTCTCTATCCCTACTAGCTAAGGTTTTCATTGCTAAATTGAATGGAAAGAATGCTTATCATGTTAGTTGCATTTTAGGAATTGCAAATGTACATCATGTGTTGAACCTTGGAAGGAAAATTCTAAAGAATATCAACTTAAAATTTACCTGAATTTACCTAATGAAGCATTGTCACCTAATGAAAAACATTTAGAGGTCTAGGCTAGAGACATGTTCCGGTGTCATAAAACAAAGCAATTGTCCTAACTTGTCTACAATACATTCCAAGTGGGATACCTCATTCCACATACATGAGTATATTGTAGCTCGTCCACGTGCCTTCGGGTATATAGGGCGGTGTTATAGTACGTAAATTCTATGGGAATGCTTTCACTGTGCAGTTTTGCATTAGATAGTGCTTATACAGATTGGGCCTCCACGTACTTTTGAGTATATATGGGCGGAAAAAACTAGGTTTCTATCCATCCTTGGGTAACCGAGTCGGCCGCGTTGTACATTGTGATACACTGAACACAACATTCAGGGAGATTTCCTGCCCGTACTTCTTGGTTCGCCAGGTGGTATTCTGCAGTTCATAGTTGTTTGGTAAACCTTTTGCCTAGATTATCCTTCTTTGTTTTGTTATGTTACTTTGATTAAAATAAAATTAATTGACCACGGATAACATCCTCCACACTCACTCCTTAGTTGATCTTAGGTTGAGACATATGGCAACAAGTCTAGAGTCCACCGATCAAGGAATTCCTTTTGATGGGAATCCTAGTCCTTTTCCTCTTTTTAGAAATATTGGTGCTCCTTATATGGCTACATTGACCCTTCTGAGACTTACCATTGGCTTGCCAGTATGGTTGTTTTCAACTTCCTTGGTTCAAAATGTCGTGATTTCTCTGCAATCGAGTACACCTCCAACTCCAACTAGACAAAATCAACCTCCAATTGATCCTAAAGTTGACCCTTTGCCTTCTTCCTCAGTTGTTTCTTCCACCCCTTCTTCCTCTTTGCCTGGCAAAAGTATTGGTACTAGTAACTAGGTGGCTAAGAAGAAGAAGAAAGGGAAGAAGAAGAAGAAGAAAATTCAGCAGAGGGGCAACCAAGAAACCATTACCTTGAATGAAACATCTGATGAGGAACCATCCGTCAAGCCTCAAAAAGTTTGATATCCATGCAAACTTTGTGCAGGAGACCATCTTCTTTGAAATTGTCTTGATATTCCTCAGATCTTAGAAGAATGGTGTTCTCATTCACTTTATCCTGTGTCATCAACTTCTGGAGATCATGCTGGTGACACACCATCAACTAGTGGTAGTAAAGTTCATGGAAAGAAGGGTAAAGTTAAGTTTCCCTGTAGGTTATGTGAAGGGAATCACCCCATTCACCTTTGTCCCTATCTGGACGAAGCCAAAAAAGTGTTGGATAACCATCCTGCTTCATCGCAGTGACTTCCATCTGGTTACAGGAGACTCTCCCTTAATCCTTCACTAGTTAATGAATTAACTGACTCAAATCAACTGTCAGTCAAACCCACTCTCTCTGAAAGTGAATCCTATGAGTCTATACCCGACCCAAATCAACAGGTCTAGGTAATAGTTGACTTGATTTCACCTTCAGTTAATCCTACCTTTCTCGAAGAGAGTGAATATGATAACACTCAGGCTCTTTTCATTTCTTCAGATTCCAATGAGCTTGGGGGAAATCTTCCTGTTCCATCAAGACAGGAGGAAAATCCTCCCACTCTCGTCACTCAACGGGTTAATTCTCTCGTTTCTATGGTACCCCCTCCAAGTAGTTTGGTCACTTCCTTTGATTGGAATCGACTGGTAGGATGTCATCTTCCTTCTTATGTACCTTTCCAAATCATAGTACAAGTTTGTAATATGACTGTATCTGGCACTATTATAGATGAAGGTGCATCAATGAGTATCCTTTCCTCAACTGCTTAGCAAGCGTTCGGTTCACCGCCGCTTGTGCCTGTAGCCAGAATCTGTTGGCTTTTAATAGAGGAACCAGACAGCCATTAGGGATCCTTCCTTAGTTTTCTATTACTTTGGGAGGAAAAATCGTTCATCGAAATGTGATGGTAGTCCCAGGCCCTTTAGATTACAATTTACTTCTTGGGCGCGAATATGTTTATGACATGGGAGCTATTATTTCAACACTCTTTCAAGTGATTTGTTTCCCGCATGAAGGTCGAATTTTCACTATTGACTAGCTTTCATTTCCTGGTCCAAATATGGTTTCCAGTCAACCACCTTCCCTAAATGGTCCTTTTGTACCAATGGTATCATCCTCGCCATGGGTCAATTATGTGGCAACCCATTCTATGCCTACATCATTGTACGATCAATTTCGTGATGTTGTACATCATGTACTAGGGGCATTGGAGCCAGATCTCTCCTTCATGACCTCAACCTCATTAAAAAATGAAACAAGTATATGAGGATAGTTCCTTGTCTTGTGTCAACCTCATTAAAAAATGAAACCAAGGAATATGAGGATAGTTCTTTGACTATGTCAACCTCATTAAAAAATGAAACAACTCCCATGAGGATAGTTCCTAGTCTTGTGACAACCTCGTTAAAAAATGAAACAAGGATATGAGGATAGTTCCTCATCTTGTGTTAACCTCGTTAAAAAATGAAACAAGGATATGAGGATAGTTCCTTGTCTTGTGTCAACCTCATTGAAAAATGAAACAAGGAATACAAGGATAGTTCCAGGTCTTGCGTCAACCTCATTAAAAAATAAACAAGGAGTATGAGGATAGTTCCTTGTCCTGTGTCAACCTCATTAAAAAACGAAACAAGGTCCCCTGGGGAAAATTTCCAATTCGATTATTTGATTAGATCTCGTAAAATCCCAGTCGAGTCTTTCACTTGATCTCGTAAATGAACATTCATTCCATCCACTTGATAGCCATGAGTAGTCTACTTAAGCGAATGTAATGAAGCTTGGGGGGCATGCACCTAGTAGTGAAGTTAAGCTTCCCTGCAGGTTATGTGAAGAGAATCACCCCATTCACCTTTGTCCCTATATGGATGAAGCCAAAAAGGTGTTGGATAACCGTCCTGCTTCATCGTAGCGACTTCCATCTGGTTACAGAAGACTCTCCCTTTCATCATGCCAGGGGCATGTAAACCAATCTCAAGCATAGTTCTTCGTTTCAAGCTTGTGTAAAAGTGAAACTAAATCCAAGCATATTTTGTCATTTCAAGCTTGTGTAAACATGAAACTGAATCCAAGCATAGTTCCCTATGGTTCAAGCTTGTGTAAAAATGAACCCATATCCATTTTTAACCCTCGTGATTTCCATTCTATCAGCCTTTTCCATCAGAGGAGCCTTGTTTTTTTTCTTTCCATCGTCACTATCTGCTTGGCCGATCATACACTTTCAATTGGTTGTTTTACCCTTTTTGAGGAATAGTTGCAATGAGTGGTCTTATTAGCCAGCCTCTTCACATAAATCAACATGTTTTGAGAAGTTCCAACATCACCGAAACCAGTCGCTATCCTAGACACCACTTGTTCCTCAAAGTGGAGTCCTCTTTTAAGCTCTTTTCAAACTCTCTAAATATGAAAAGATTGTCGAGCGCTTGTCCTTTCCAACTCGTTAACGGATTGGAAACAATATCTCTCCTGTATTATTTTATGCTTTTTTGGGCTGGAGAGATTAATTTACAAAAAATAACTTGTGGAGTTTTCTTTTTTTCCCTTTTCAAACTCTCTAAACATGAAAAGGACCAAGTTATATTTGTCGTTAAACTCGTTAAAACATCAAATAGCAACAAACTTGTCCATCTAGATAAGACCGAGTTTCACCTTCTCTAGACTCATTAAAATATAAAATAGCAATGGATTCGCCTGAAGGGTGAAATTATACAACAAGCATATGTTATCCTCCTCAAGCTTGATACAAATAAAGATGTACTGGTCAATAATGACTAGGGAAAATGGGAAAAGGAGAAAGCCACTTTATGGTAGCAGGTCGCTCTTGAACATGACACTTTTACTCCATCACCGTGACTATCTGGGTTGGGTTATTAGCTTGATGGTTATCACACCGTTGGTCTATCATACCATCCATCACTTTGTTTTGGGTCAATGCTACCAATTCACTTTAGTGTCACCGACATGTTCAAGAGAATTCATTTAGTCAAAATTCATCCTTTGCAATACCATAAACCTTCATTTTCATGACCACCATTCCTGAACTTTATGTCGTCAGTCAAATTCCATATCCAAAATCATTACACTCGTTTCGCATCGTTGATGTGGGATAGATCAAGGCCCTCCTGTGACGAGTCACTTCTTGTCGACATCAGCTCATTATCCAAGAACATGACTTAGAAACACACATTCAGTACCTTGAAGCTTACATACATCAATGGCAGGTTTCTCGCTTCCGGCGATAGGCATACATCAATGGCCTTCGACCGAAAAGACTTTGTATGGTGTTTGACATCAAATCATCCATTCATGCCATGCAAAATGTACTGCAGTATGTTGAGGATCATTATCATTATCGGTGATTTCTCTCGCATTTGTTAATGGTTTACATCATTGGCTAGTAGTCAGATGGTGTCTTCCCATGTTCAACCTTAGATCACATATTCACATGGTTAGGCTCGTACTTGAGAGAATGATTGAATGAGATAGAAGACCTTGGATCTAGTTTCATCCATCCAGGTTGCGATTTTAGGAGTACTAAATCATATGTTTAATTGCTTTACATTGATGGTCATTCCGATCATGGGTCTATATCTGTAGGATGACTGTTTATGTACATGTAATGAAAGTTTATAAGCTGAGCATGGGTATGCCTTCCCTCAGCAATTCATGTAAAATAAAATATCATGATATATGTATCGTAATTGATGCAGGTCACCTTCCACTTCAATAACTCATCACATCGTAAAGCATTTCATTCGACATTGGCATTTTTTTGACTTCATCCTTTAAGGGCCAACTATTATAGATCCATTTGGGCACATCAAATCCCAACATCCATATCAGTGATTTAGGGCTCATTAAACCCTAAATTCAGTTTTTTGATGTCCTAAACAAGTCACCCCTTTGAATGCCTCCTTCCTAGATAGTTTCATGACTTGAAGACATCCAGAAATAGACTCTAGAGGGACTAGTGCAGGTAAGCCCTTATGAAGGTGCGCTACAGAGCAGTTGAGTCCACTGCCAGGGTGCTCTATAGAGCACTTAGGCTTTCTTTCACCTGCACTAGGCAAGAATGAGAAAATTTCACATAGGGTTTGGGGAATATGCTTATCTTTTGGAGTCATCTAGAAGGTTCCCTAATTTATCAACTCCTATGAGCTTGAAAATGGACGAGGAATCAGTTAAGGTGCATCCTATCCTCTCATCCCTTCCTCCATGGAACTAATTCTAAGTATGGAAGGCCATTCAATGCCACCATTAATGAAAAAACCTCCTTCATCCTCCTATAAATTGACCACTCATCTAAGTGATCAGGGGTTGGATTATGTTGAATTGTAAGGAGATAATGCTACTATGAGATAAAGTGTTTGAACCTTTTTCCCATATGTTTATGTTGTTTCATAATGCTTATGTGTGTGAATTGTATCTCATTCCTTTCGCTTATATGCTATAGATCATATGCTTTGATCGGTTCTTTGTCTTCTATTGCTTTTACAACGTACTTCTCAAGTGAATTAAGTATGGGAAGGAACGACGGAAGCGATACAAGGGAGATGAGAGGAAAGTGGAACAAGTAGGTCTTCTATCTTCTCATCTTATCTATTGCTTATAGGAAAAGTCTAAAACACTTTAAACTGTTGTTCTATATATAGCTACTTATCTAGAGAATTAGTATTTATCCATAGATGCTAAATTCTCCAAAACAGGGCATGAGGAATCATAGGAAAGTGACTGAGAGATGACACCAGGGATGATGATGGAAGGAAACAAGATGAGTGGAGGACTGATGACTTCCCTTGTCATAGTATAATATAAATGGTTGACCTCACAGCGACTGACTTGATTCGAGAGGATATGGTCAATTACTCAGATAAGGTCTTTTCAAAGATGGAATAGTATAGATGGAGGCTAAATATGAGCACGATGGGATGAATGAAACACAAATATGTATGGAATAGTACAACTAGACTCAAGGGGACTCAAATTAGACTCCATAGCTACAAGGGTGACTCATCTCAGATGCTCTGAACAAGGGTGACTCGATGATGCTTCCACATGGGGGAGGCTCATAGGGGACCATAAAAACATAATTAAATTATGGTTACTCATGAAAAAAATCAACGCGTGAATCAACCAATCCACAGGTAAAGTGGTACCAGAGTATAGATTGCTCAAATGAAGAAATTCAATTTTAATGGGCAGCAAAGTGAGACCTCATGGAAAAAATGGTTTCCTAGTGAAGTTTCAAATTACCAAAAACAAATGGAGACCCATTATAGAACTCTGTGAGATATTTCCAATGGTGTTGATAGTTTGTCAAATGGAGCTACAGTTTGGGTTCAATGGGCAATAGAAAAGCTATGGTTTTTCTTAGAAAAAGGATTATTTCCCGCAATTCCAATTCATTTTCATAGTGAGATGTTTGAGAATTTGGAGAGGGGGGGAAGTCCCTAAATCTTGTGGAGATCATAACAAACAAACTGACCGTCGGAATTCGGATCTGCAACTTTCTGGTAGGTGGCCTTACTTTTCTAAAAGTGGTCTTAATTCTTCATAAAAGGATGGTTCCTGATGAAGAATCAAGGTAAGAAGGGAATATAGGAATGAACTACTAGAGAAGGTCTAGGATCATCCCCACCAACCAAATCAAACATGGGGACCGAGTGTTAAGTGTGGCATCACATATAAGAGAATGTGTTAATATATGGTATCAAGCATCTACGATATGCAATGTGTATATGGCTTGTCAGAGAAGTCGGTAGGACAAACTATCGAAAGAATGGGAGGATAATTAACCATATTGTTGAGGGACAAAGTCCCCTAGGGTTTTGGGTCAACACCCTAGCAGAGCGGGGGTTATATACAGTAAAAAACAAGCATTCCACTTAGCCATGATACTTAAATAAGGAAACTACGTGAAGAGAGGTGCACTTGGGGGTCCTTCGTTCGAGTAGATCTAGCTAGGGTCCAAACCCTCTTGGAGTTCCTTTCAATCCTTAGACCTACAAAACAACCAATTCAAATAAGCATAGCAATATATGGACCAAGTATCATATAGAAATCAACATCATAACATATTGAAAGGTAGTTAGTTATACAATTGAAACAGTTATTCATACGTAAACCATAACATTAACATCATATGCGTGAAGAAGATTGATTTCGGGAACAATACAAATGTTTCTTTATTGTAGATAACTAAAACAAAGCAAGGAATGATATCACCTGAATCTTCGTCTCGCTGGCTCCAAGTGGAACCGTCCTCCAGATCCGTCTAATCCGAAGTCTTCAAAAGGCTCCTTCCATGACTCATACAAAGATATCTCAACTAGTGAAATAACATCAAAGCTCAAGGAAACAAGGGTTTCCTATAATGCGGGGAATGTTGGAAGCACAAGGATCTTCAGACCTAATCAGGGATAATCTCCACAGAGTAATTTTCTCTCTCTTCTCTCCTCCTTTAGGCCTTCCCATTGAAGCCTTTTATACTTCTCCCAAAGTAGTTTTTTAGTTGGGAATTTTTTTGGAATAGTTGGGCCATGGGCACTATAGGTAATCAACAAGTAAAACCTGTGATCTCCACCCGAAATTAAGGAGATTTAATTTTTTTAAGTGTTTTAAAACATATACGCGGGTTGGGTATACCCGGACCCACGTAACATGCGTTTAGCTTAGGGAAATGTCACATATAGGGAGTAAAACACTATTTTTTAAGTATTTGGACTAGGTCTAGATGAGGGGTTTCCCTAGTCCATAAATGGAGCATCAAAAATATCAAGGGTGAGATTTGGAGCTATAACACATACCTAGATTATTGAGGTTGAGGCCTAGACTGATGTTGAAAAAATGATAAGGTGGTTAGGGATTCTATTATGCTCCTAAGTATGAGATACTTCCCCCAAGCATATGTGGTGATGGGATTGATTAGGTATGCAAAGGTGGGAGTGATGCTCCTATCTAGAGGAGAACCATTGTGTTCCAAGTGCTTGAATAATTTATTCAATAATCCAACCCTATTGGCATGGGATCCTCCAAAGGATGATGAGTAGGTGTAGGGCCGTATGTTCCCCCAATTTTGTATGTATTGTTGTAGCATGCTATGGACATGCCGAATGTATTTAGAATAATGGACTCTAAACATATTTTGATAATGTGGCTTGCCATTTGTTTATTTATGGATGTGTTCTTGTAGGAAGAGTGGATAGATATAGTTAGATAAAGGAAATGGTGGATTATAAATCTCGTTTGGCATGGTATATATGAATCAAATGGAGTGAATTTCTGGGTTCCCATACATGGTGTAACTATACCAAAAAGTGGCTTCAAATATAAATAACTAATTCTCACCTAAATGACACAGGGGTTGAACAAAAAAAATGGATAATTGATTCGGTTTTTTATGTAAGATGGAGGAATGATTAAGTGGATCATCCCTAGAGTGATCTAAAGTGACATGAGACTCTAGAGGTTCTTATAGTTGGGGAGAAATAATAGTATTGTAGTCGATACTACTCCATGCACTATGAGGGTTGGGGAGAATTGATTCTCCCGGACTCTCAAAAGTATATGCCTCCTTACCCAAACATTGGGTGGCAATGTAATTTCCATAAGTTGTATGCTATTTGAATTCATAGGTTTGAGTTAAGGGGTTATTAAACCAATCGACCTCACCCTGGATGAAGTCTTTGGAGTCCACATCATATTGGTCGTGGGTTTGTTGCAGAAGGAAATATGAGCGATGGTGCATATCATCCCAAGGATAATCAGGGGTGTTCATGGCTTCCATGATTTCTTCTTTCGAATGAAATATGGGAGGAAGGGGGGAAGAGAGACCACATGATGAAGGGGAGATACCTAAAGTATCTTCATGAGGGACAAGGTTCACATGCACATCGTTAACAAGGGAAGATAGATGACTAGTAGATGTGACATCTACTGATGTTTAGACTGAAGTGTTCATCAAAGAAGGTTCAATAGAATCATAATAGGAAACATCAAGGGAGTCCCAATATATCGATCCCATGGATGACGACAGGTAGAGAATAGGAGTGATACTATCCATCATCTCGAAATCAAGGGGAAGGATCGCAATGGGTGGTTGAGAGACCTCTTTCTCTTGCATAAGAGTGGGATCAAGAACCCGCTGATAGAGGAGAGGTGGAATCACTATGAGCGGCCTCTAATTCACAAATCACTTTAAGTGTATTGAAAAAATCTTCGAGATGGGGATAGTGATGAGAATAATGGCAATACTTATCACACAAAGCATAGGGGTGATTCATGTGTAATGATCTATTCTTCTTATCTGACTCGAGTAAGGTGACATGGACCTCCAAAATGTTAGAATCAAGGAAGGTATCAGAGACCAAATTCTTGATATGAGGGAGTTCAACATAATTATTGGTGGCATGGCAAACAACGTCACACAAAGGACATGGAGGATTGGGCTTTGGTGGCCTAGGAGTTGGATTTGGTTGGCGTTCCTTGTCTTTGTTTCCCTTTTTCTAGGCTTTTCTCCCCTCACCAGATGCTTTCGCAATAGGAGTAGGTTCTTGTTGAGGTTGTTGTGGAACTAAAGAAAAGGAATGGGTAGGAACAACAGGTTGAACCAAGGTCAAAGAAATGTAAGGTGTGATTTTATCAGGGGGAGTTGTTGTGGGAGAATCAATGTACCATACTAGGATCCCCAAGGTAATGTTAGGTAAACTCAATGTAGACATAACAGGTGTAGAATAAACTCTAAGGTGGAAATAAGAATTGTATCTAACCATCAGGGTAATGACCTAGGGGGACTACTCCGAGATGGTTAAGACCTGGGGGAATGGTTCCGGGATGAAAAGGACCAAGAGAGGTACCAATAAAAGGATGAAGACCTTGAGGAGTAGTACTAGAAGGTTGGATTAAGTTGGGAACATTAGGTTGCAAAGGTGTTGGCTATTGTGAAGGCATACGAGATTGCTTATGAGAATTTGTGATGCTTGAAGCATGTGAACACTAGAGGAGCTAGGCTTAGAAGGAGTAGGTGGTGGACCATTATAAGAACCAAGTAAGGTGGAATCTTTACAGACTCTAGGAGAGACATTGGTGAGGGATGAGACAGTCTTATTTATAGTCATTGATGTGATAGTGGACTGAGGTGAAGTTTGAGACTTAGGATCATAATATGTTAGTTGATCGATAATGGTTATCTTTCCATTATGAGGGAAGCACGTCTTATGGAAAACTACAGATGCGACAACTGAAACAGCATAGGTGTAACTATGACCCAAGAGGATGTTATAATATAATGGGGCATCAATGACCTCAATGTCGATAGAGACATTCTTACCAACAACAGTGATAGGACAGTTTCGATATAAGCCAAGTGGCTGAGAGGGATGATCATCCCAAGCATGGAGAGTGATGGTGGAAGGAGACAAGTGAACCAAGTTTCTTCCAAACACTAGCAGCCATCACATGGGTGGAGGCACCTTCTTCTATGATACATCGTTGAACAATGGCATTTCTTATGGAGACTGATATTTGAAATGCAACGGATGAAGGAAGTGGGGTATGTTCCTACTTGTCAATGTCAAAGACAATCATATAGTCGTCAAAGGGATCCATAGCACCCAAAGAAGAGAGTAAACATTTCCATTGGGATGGGCACATTTGAAGGACTTCTAGCATTGAAATGGTAGCAGGAGACTGTGCCAAGTCATATACTACACCATAGATATGGACAACTTTAGCAAAAGCATTGTTTTGACATAATGGACCTTTTGGGATATTGGTGATAACCTCTACCTTAGGTGGAGGGATATGTAAGGTACCACTGGATGAAGATAGAGGCTCAATGGAAACTTGGGGTTGGGACTCAGTCACTAGCTTATCGAGTGGATTGTCATATTGGCGTGATTGAGTCTAAAGGTTGAGTTCTTCGGTATTGACTTCATCAGAATTCATCATAAGAATCTAATAATTGTTGTGACCAGATGGTGGGGGTGGGGGATCTACACGACCTTGTATAGGTTGAGCAGTGAGATATCTTTGGTAAGGAAAAGGATTGGTAATCACAGTCGATTGAGATGAAAGGGGAGGAGTGTTAGAAAATTATATATTTCAAAGTAATGGAACACATAAACTATTTCACGAACACAAACTCACGAAACAAATAAAACAAGAGAGACACAAATATACGTGGTTCACTAATTTGGGCTACTCCCATGGAGAAACAACCAGTCCTTCCTTTATATTATCCAGAAAAATGAAGAGATACAACCTACAGTAGATCCACTGTAATTTCCTATTTTCTCTCTAATGAGCCTCATCATTGGGTAATTATATGGGCCTTAATTCACCTCCTAGCTTAGTCAAACCAACTATTCTCACAACTTATTGCATACTTTTGATTATATTTTCCTTATGATATGAGTTAGAGTTGGATATTTTTCTTTGTGGTCTAATGTGCATTTAACGCAGTATTGAAGGATAAAATCAAGGAATTTTGGAAAAGACCTTGGTCAAAACTAAAATGGGACAAGCGAAAGGAATTATAGGAGGTAAAGCCTCCTCATTTACTAACCCTCCATTTGAATATTCCTCCATGAGTTCGGAGTGCAACAAGAAAAATCATGAGGACTAGAAGGCAGTCGAGCAAGTGAAAGTCAAAGCACCAGTTTATCTCAAATTTAGGAGCCGAACCTCACTAATTTTAAGGAAGTCGTTGGAGACTTTAGATGTATAAGTAGAGAGGCCTAGGACCTCAGTAGGATTCATATTTTTGATTGTAAAACTCTACTCTATTTTCGAGCTGCAAGACTTGTGACATTTTTTGATGTAATCCATTGTTTTGATAATAAGAATGAGTTTTGCTTCGAGCCAGCACTGAGTTAACTCAGAGGCTTGAAGCTCTTGGGCTAGGGCCCAACCCTAGTTGCAAAGGCTCCTCTTTATTGTACATGTATGCTAGCATAGATTCATGGTTTAATCATTCGTTTGCTTAAGTAGCTACATTTCCATTACAACAATGTAGAGTCAATTGGTTATGTTTTAGTTTGCTTCCATTTGTGCCTTCTTTCAATTAGCAGGTTAGTGCAAAGAAAAATATCACCATAAGGTTGTTAGTAGGTGCCTCAGCCTCACTCCCACCCTTCGGGACCATGACTTGAGGAAGAGACCTTTCAACAACCCCAAAAACATAGATTTCTAGATTTCTAGTTCTTGCATGAGCTTTGGAGTTTGTCATCTTGATTCAGTACTTAGTTCATTTCATTGCTATATTTTTCCATCACTCTCTTTATGTAATAAGATCTCACTCATATTATCATTTCCTTCAGCACTTTCTTCATGCATAATATATGCGGAAGCTAATAAATCTTATCTTAATCAGATTATACTCGTAGATTTCCTTACCGTGCAATCCACAACAAACCTGACCAATCGTCGTCAACTGTGTGATGCATATTCATTTCAACATTTGACTTTACGTGCTCAAAATATCCACCGTTGATCAATCTGGAATGACCCAACGACTATCGCGCAATATCGCGTGAATCCCTGCATGACTGTTATATGATCGAGAGCACGAGAGAAAAGCGGTTTTCCTGTGCTGTGTGTCACTCACTTAGGCTAACTACGTGAAATATAGGAATTTTGCTTACAGCTCTTAGGGTGCACGATATACTGCTTACCACCTATATTCATTTCAGTGTTTGACTTTACGTGCTCCAAATCTCCACTGTCGATCTATTTCACTTGATCCAACGGCTATCGTGTCACCCTATAGCCAACTAGCTTAGCCGATCTCCACCGTTGATCAATCCCGCATGATCCAACAACTATCATGCAATATCGCATGAATTCTTGCATGACTAATATCCGACTGAGAGCACACGAGAAAAGTGGTTTTCCCATGATACGTGTCACTCACTTAGGATAATTGCTTGAAATTTAGGAATTCAGCTTATAGCTCTTAGGGCGCGCGAGAGACCGCTTACCACCTACGAAAATCACTCCATCATTCTGCATGTTTTCCACCTTTCTATTGACATGTGAATTAATGTGATCCATCCATCTATTAACGTAATCTCTTGCCATAAGATCTCCACCACTCATCTTCCATTAATCTTGTTTGTTGATCGATCCATCCATCTATTCACTTATTCTCTGGGATAAGATCTACGCCACTCATCTTCCAATAATCCTGTTCATTGGTCGACCCATCAATATATTAACTTAATCTCCTACCATAAGATCTCCACTGCTCATCTTCCGTTAATCATGTTCATTGATCGATCCATCCATCTATTCACTTAATCTCCTAGGATAAGATCTTTGCCACTCTTCTTTTGTTAGTCCTGTTTGTTGGTCCACCCGATCCAATGGTTCCTATGCATTGCTGCTTCATTATGTCTCCCTTTCACTGATTTCGATCTTCAAATGATCTTCTGCTTGACTCCTTCCTGAACTTTGTTCTACTTATTAGTTAAACACTACCACTCCTAAGCTTTGATTTGGTTATTCAATCAGACTCCAACACTGTCCAGTCATCCCAAACACCAAAAAAAGACCAAAAGAAAGTGAAAATAGATTTAGTTTAGTTTCCTTGCTTACACATTAGTATGGTTTGATGCTCTTTACTTCTGTAGCTTAGATAGAAGGATTAGGTTAGCGTTTATTTAGCAATTCTACTTAGCATAGTTGTTTAAATGGTTAATTAGGATATGGTGTGATTTAGCATTACATGTTGTTTTCATTATTATTGCAGTAGAGTAGCTCTCTTAGAATAGATTCGCTCTTCTTCCATCAAAGAATTAAGCTTCTTCTGACTCTATAGAAGTCTAGCTTAGAACCCCTGGGGTCTCTCGCTAGATGAACAGTGACAATAGGTGGGAGCTTCACTTTTACTTGTGCATATAGCATTGTCACCTCCAAGTTTGTACGAACCCCAGTTGATAAGTAAAGCTGGTAGCCCAGGAGTTGTAGCATCTTTGCTGCAATACTGGCGCTCATCACTTTTTGGCGTCATTGTCGGGGAGGTGTCTGAGTAGAATGTGATTACTACTTTCTTTTCTTCTATTTCTAGTCTTCAATTTTCTACCATTAGTTTATTTCTACAAAATTAATCTAGTAGCTTCCTTTCTTTTAGTTGTCATTATATGATTTCCTTTCCTAGTTGATTCATTTCTTTTTACTTTCTGCAAAAACAAAAAATATTTTCATTAGGCATATTTAATTTCAAAAGTAGAAAATTGCATTACATTATAGTTTTCATTTAATTATAAAAAACAAAAAAAAAAACAAAATTCTCCAACACCAACCCACCCCCCCATTTGATCACATGGTGCAGTAAGAGCCACATCACCATTCACTTTTGCAGGTAGAAGAAGATGGCAAATAATGTAGAAGAAATGGATGGAGATGATGACAATGAGGAAGATCCTCTTGGATTTCCCATTCAATATACTAATGGAAGTGTGCACATGAAGAACATCCCTCCATCTTTTCTTTCAAAATTTCATGGTCTAAGGTCAGAGGATCCAAAAACCTTTCTCTTTGAATTTGAGATTGTTTATAGATCTTATGGTTACTTCTTAAAAACTCAAAAATTGAGATTGTTTCCAGCAACATTGAAGGATAGATCTCTTAAATGGTTCATGATTTTAGGGACTAATTCAATAAGATCATGGAATGATATGCAAAAGATATTCCTATAAAAATATAAAAATCGTGATCTTAAAGAAGAAATATTTAGAATGAATCAAAGAGAATATAAAAGCCTTGGCGATCTAATAGAGAGGTTCATGTATAATGTGAAGTGGGGAAAACTACATCATTTAGGATACAACACACTAAAAACCCTCTTACTTAGAACAATTAGGGATGAGTAGATTGATCTCCTTAATATCATAAGTATAGGTGATGTATATCAATTATCATTTGAGGAAATTTGTGAAACATGCAAACACATATCAAAAGGAAAAGTAGGAGTAGGTAAATCAGCATCAAGATTGGTAAGTCAAGCTAAACTTGGAAATTTGTTTGATGGTTTTAAAACAAATTCTTAGTAATCTAACAAAAAAAGTGGAAATGTTAATAATGAAAGATGAAGGAAATGAAAATGCTGATATTTGTGTTCTAGAATCACATTGTCCACCATTACCAAGGTTGAAGGAAGTTTACCAAGAGGGCAATCGAGCAAGACAATTGTTAATGAAGAAATGTTATGTAGCTCCAAGAGGACCATGGTAGCCTATTCAACCTGATATGATACAAGAGCCTAATTCACAATTTCAAGCTTATGCACATCCACCTCAAAGTAATTGGAACAAACCTTTTACTTGGTAGCATTGGCCATCTCATCTCAACCCCAAAACCAACCTTGGCAACAAGGTTGGTAAGGAACTTATCGGAGCCATCCACAATATCTTTAGTATTTTCCTTAATATCCTCCATACCAAACTCCATGTTATCCTTACCATTCACCTCCACCACAACCACAACCCCATCCACATCCATCACAAATATACACTCCCACTCAACTACCTGTACCACCATTCAAAATCCCACACATTGAAGTAGCTCAACCCACTTACAATGTTGAGGTACAACACTTCCAATTATCTCCTCTTGAGATCAATGGTATTCACCATAGCTCAAGAAGAGTATTGCAAAAAATATATCATCTTGATATTATTGAAGGACCATATCCAAAAGAAGAAGATTCAAATAAGAAGATCACAGAGCCATGGGCTACAATTGATGAAGAGCAGACATCAAAATCAGAGATCGAGAGAACTCTCTCATGGTTACCATCAAATCCTCCATGTATTCAAGAGAGAAATCAACAAAAAGAGGAAGATTTGAAGGTCATGGTAGAAGAAGACATGAAGAATTATCTAGATCAGCAAAAGAACCAAGGACATCACAACTATATTGAAATATGGTTCCAGACTATCCCTAAATTGCAGCATCACTCTCTCCCTCAACTATGCTTGATCCTTTCAATGTCAAATCATTTGGTCTTTGAAATCTAGGTACATGTCAACGCATACATTTCAAGCCTCCACATCATTTTTTCTATCATCTTGATGTGCACATGGCTTCATTGGAAGTATTCTTATACTTGAAAGTGTTTTTTTTCAAGTAGGGTAGGGTAGAAGAAAAAAAGAACAAAACAAAAAAAAACAAAATGAAAAATAAGAGAAAAAATAAAAATCTCAGATGAAAACCTCCTGTGAGGCGCCTCAGATTGGTTCATTGATTGAAAACCTCCATGAGGCTATAACAATGTAAACTTTGAAACGGGAACTATAAACTCAAAACTGGAACTCTGGCCCAAAAACCCCAAAAAAACATCAAAAACAGTGCTAAAAACGAAAAGTGTGTATACTGGAACGATGTTTCTTTTTTTAGGTGCCAATTTTGAACGTGTTTTAAAAATGGCGGTGACTACGAAATTTACTACGAAATTTTCGTGCAAAATAGAGCTTCAAAACGAAAGTGAACTACCGGATAACGTTTTTTTTAGGGTCAATTTTTTCAAACTTTTAAAAAATGCTAATAAAACCAATTTTTTATGTCTCAAACAAAGTACTTTAAGGAAAAAACACATTAATGTTTCTGGTAGAATATCATTTTTCTTTCCTAAGTATAAATTTAACATGTTTTCAACCACACCATGCTAGATACAAAAGAAATTGAAAATTTTCAACTATAAAATTAAAAAACCATGACATTATGAACAAAGTATATCACTCAATGAAATCAAAAGTCTTTATTTGTATACTGAATAAAGCAGACATTATATCTCTAATTTGATATTGCATTGTAGATATTTAAACAATAAAATTTATCATACTTAAGACATAATCCAACAACATAAAAATGCTTCATAACTTCTCATTTAACAACATATGGAAAACATTAATTTTAGTTGAAGATATGATGCATACATCATTTATATAATCTATCTTAAACAATTATTCAAAATCACTCATATTTTCTTGCACACCATCAAAATTCACATCTTCATATGAGTGACTGGATGCTGACGAAGATGTTCCATATTCTTCTCTTTCATCAACTAGTGCCCCATCTGAGTACACATGCATGCCCATAATTTCAGGTTTCAAAATTCTTCTAGATCTACGACTGGTTTCAGCAGAATCCCATCTCAACACTGTTCCTTCTGGTAACAACCTTTTTAGAATCTCTATCGTCTTGAAGTGGAGAGTTCCTCTCTTTGTTAAATTGAAGTCATAAACAAGTATGTCAACATCATCCAATTTTAATATGTCTGTGAGTTGGCGATTTATATTTGTACCCTTTCTTTTTCTCTTTCTGCCATTTTTTTTGTCAACTACCATCTCTGGCTTATACGCACCATTGAATGGGTGTGTATTTGTAGCATACCAATGTACTTCAACACTTGTAACATCCTCATTTTTTGTAAAGACCTTTATAACTTTAGCAACCCATAATGGATAGCCATTAGGATCTCCATTTGCTAGCACTGCAATCATGCAACCCTCCTTAATATCTTGTACTGAACCCCTGTAAAGGTCTTCCATGGATTCACATTGTGTACAAGATCTTCTGGAACCAATATACATCTTTCTTTCCTCTGCCTATGAAGAATTAATAATACCTTGAGATTGTTGTTGTTCAACAATGTTTATTTCCTCATGTTCATTCGACACATTTTGTGGCCAAATAAATGGATTTTTCAAAGGTATATCTTCATTTGTTGTTGTTGAAATGATGTAACTTTGATTATTGAAAAATGGCTCCCACCAAATTGAATCAGCAGTGTCAAAGTACTCATATGTATATCTAATACATTTTTTAATTTCTTCCACGCAATGAGAATAATTTATATCTCTATTTTGTCTACGTGCATTATGAACTTCACCAACTTATTGTAATAACAATATTTTTGATGCAAATATTGGATGATTTGGAATGAACTTCAAAAATTGCAAACTTGATGACGGTGCCCATTCTGTAGTAGTTGAATACTTCTTGCCCCATATTAGTGTTTTCCCATCAATTTTTTTGATACGAAATTGATGTTGAAAGCTAATGTCATTAAGTTGTTCAATGCATTTCCCCTCACCATATGATCCTAGAATAAACCTTCGCATGTCAATAGTTTCTTCCAACACATCAAAAGTAGGCTCTGGCATGTATGATTTCTCAATACATTCAATTAGTAATGGCAAGCTCCCAACTTCCTTCCTCCTCAATGTGACTGAAAAACGACTGAACATTTGATAAATATGGTCATGAGTGTGCCCAACAAGAAGGAAACCAACCTTTACCCTTTGAAAAATTCTCAATTCAACAAGCATGTTTAGATATCCAAAAACAACCTAATTTTTGTTTTCACGGCAGTTTTGTCCAATTGTAGATACAAAACTTCAAGAAGATTACCAAACCAATGAGAAAGCACATCATGAATTATGGTTATGGTCAGATTTGCATCATTATGAATATTTGGAGCTGTGAAGTACACCCTTGGTAACATTTTCCCATTGAAGACCATACAACCAACCAAGTGAAACTGAATAAAATTTTCCTCCTGTAAATAATTGGGTGTGCGAACAAAATTTGGTAAAAGTGTTTTCTTCTAGTCCATACCATCAATTATCAAACCCCAAATATTTATTCGGATTATCATAACACTTCTTTCGATGCTTATACAACTTATTCCTTTCATTTGTTTGTTGTTCACGATGCTCCTGAAGTTTTTTGACAATTGAATCTAGACAACATAAAAGAAAGCCATTAAGAAATATGTTTTCATAGTTGATGACCATACAATTTTAAAAGTTAAAGTTATGAATGCTTACCTCTTTCTGACCCTTGACATTTGTCCCTTTTTTATTTAAGAGAAGCACATGTACTGCATCCTTGTCTTCTTAGGAATATGAATATTGTTGAATTCTTTCTTCCATACCTTCACAAAATATTGATATGTAATAAACCGGCCATGTCCCTCGGCACCTTCTGCATATTCTTTGAATAAGTTGTAGATTTCTCGTCTTGAAAAAATATATGGAATATGTATTGTCTCTCTATTTGGCATACACTCTCCATGATTTGAAAATAAATCTTTCATCCATGACATTGCAGTATTTGATAATGGCCCAAACTATTTTTTATGACATACTTTTTAATAAAATGTGGGATCCTTTTCCAATTTTTCTTGAATTCTCGAGAGACAAAAATTCCCAATCAAATGAAACATTTTGAAAGCTTTTCTACAGATAAATAAATTCCTAATATGATAATCATAATTTGACAGTGTGGATTGCATGCACCCAACTAAATATGAATTTTGGATGCTTTTATTCATTGACAAATATCTCTTCCTACTTTCTAATGCAAATTTGAAATCCATATGTTTCAAGAAATCTTTTTAGCAACATTCACTTGAAATGAGAGCACTGATAGAACTTATTCTCGTCAGATATTCTGCTCTACCCCTTGTATAACTAGAACATCTTGCATTGATATGAAAAGGTCTGCTCCTACTCCTCGATACAATATTTCTTGGCAACATCTCCTTCATTGGATCATCATTTGTATAAGGATTTTCATCATTATTAAGAGGAATGTTATCCACACTATGATGAGTTGTGCTTTTCAAATATTGACTTGGAGGATATTCTTCATCTTCCCCTTCTTCAGTGCTACTGTCATAGTCCTTAGAATTCGGACTGAATGGAAAATTTGACTCGATATTTAATGGATATTCTTCCTCATGTGCATTGTCAGTGCTGCTCTCATAGTCCATAGAATTAGGACTATGTTGAAAATGTGACTGTTTACTTATTGAAGATGCTACATCCTATCCTTTGTCACTGCTACCTTTATACTCATTAGAATTAGGACTAAGTGAATCATTCTATCCTTCATCACTGCTGCTCTCATAGCCCTTAGAATTAGGACTAAGAGGACACTGTGATACTCCAATATTTTGAAAATCATCATCCCGCGCTTCATCACTACTGCTCTCATAGTCCTTAGAATCAAGACTAAGAGGACATTGTGATACTCCAATCTTTTGAAAATCATCATCCCGCGCTTCATCACTGCTGCTCTCATAGTCCTTAGAATCAGGACTAACTGGACACTTTGACACTCCATTCTTTTGAAAATCATCATCCCGCGCTTCATCATCGCTGCTCTCATATTCCTTAGAATTAGGACTAACTCGACACTTTGACACTCCATTCTTTTGAAATTCATTATCACAGTCATCATCACTGCTGCTCTCATAGTCCTTAGAATCAGGACTAACTAGACACTTTGACACTCCATTCTTTTGAAAATCATCATCCCGCGCTTCATCACCACTGCT
>APFE031424944.1:5146-44977 GCA_000404065.3 Pinus taeda
AGAAATATGATGAACAAAACTTTATTGGGAGGAAATCATGTAAGATAACTATGAAAACTAAACAAGAACAGATCTACACATGTAATCACAACTAGTATCAACTTTTACAACTGAGAATCTAACGCTAGCAATTGCATGAAGAAGCAAGAACAACATTTTTGTGGCAGCAAGGACACCTTGGTCTCAGCTCATGGTCCCGAGGAGGGAGAGGTGAGATCAAGGGTTGCTTGATGGCCTTTTTCGAAGATATTTTCTGCTACCAACCTATCAAATCAACCTGAACATGAAAAGCTATTTCAATCATCAAAAGAAACCTAAATAACAAAACAAGATTTTAACCTAAATAACAGATTTTATTCTAAGAATGCAGCAAAGACACATCAAAGTACACAAAGGAGGTACTGGGCACTTGGATTGGGCCCAACCCTAAGAGCTACTGCCTTCTAAGGAAGATTAGAGCTGGTGCAAAGTTGGATTCATCTTTATTGATCAAAAGAATAGTTACATCCCAAAAACTGTCTACAAGAAAAAGCTTGCAAATGTGCTGAAATGCAAAGCTAACCTACTGCCTAAAAAATGACTAACATCTAACTAAAATCGAACTAAAAAATGACTAACATCGAACTACAAACTGACTAACTGAAATGAGGCCCCAAGCCCTCTTATTTATACAAATTGAGGACCCCAACAGTCCTCCTAAACTTTAGGAACTCGGCTGCCAAAACTTGCAGTTAACAGTAGTCCTACTTGACTTGCTTGGCTACCCCTTGTGCTCCAAGTTTTTTGATGGAGAATTCGAGGTAAGGCCTCATAAATGAAGGGGACACCTTCCTACAAATCCTCTCCCTTGTTCTTCCACGAATTTGGCTGCCAAGTGCTCAATTAAACCTTTGATTTTGTCTCGAAATTGACCAAAAATCTGCATAAAGCACACATTAGACTCGTTGGCATAATGACTAACCCAATTCACTCTATTAGCAGAAATATAATAAAAAAACATGCAATAAACTAATGGGAATGGTGGATTAAGTCGAATTAGGAGGCTGAATGAGCCCATATAATTACTCATTTCTAGGGCTCATCATCACCCCCTACTGAAAGTGTTGCTCATCCTCTGAGCAACTAATCTATCTCTTCATCTTTGATTCTTTTGACTGCCTCTCTCACATCCCAGGCTTCTAAGGTGATGTCCTCTTCTCGGTCATGAAACCATGCTTTTCTCTCTACTTCCTCCCACTGCCTGTGCTTCTTTTTTTTGTAGCAGTTTTGTTAGTGCCTCAACCTCAGCCTGCAGCTTGTCCTCTCTCTGTTGTTCATCAGATGTTTTCTTGTCTGCTGGAGGCCCTTCTTGCTGCTGCTGTTCTCCCAAAATGGAGGGCCTATCTTCCTTATGACTTCTCTGTAGTTGTAACTGTTGTTTCAACAGCTCATTCTCCTCCTGTAGTTTGGTCCCTTAACTACTTTCCACATGCCTCACCATGGCCAATTATTTCTTGATTCCTTGAGTTGTTCTTCCAGGTGGCCTATGTCTACCACACCCTTGGACTTGGCAATCCTCATTAAAGTGTGAGTCTTCACCCTTTCTTGTTCTAGTGCAAAGAAGAGTGGTACCGCAAATTTCTGAGGAATTATCTTCCCAGCTTCTAACAGGTTGTAGTATGAGCCCAAGCTAGGCTGAGGGCTTGGTTCCAGTATCTCTTTGGTCTTTTCTTCTCCTTGTGATTGTTTGGCCGCCTTCTCCTCCAATTTCTCGGTCTCTTTTAACTTAGCCAGAGTTTCCTGTAGAACCATCTCTGCTTCCTGTAGAGCTGTCTTTGAGTCCATCATCCTAATTCTCTCTCTCTAGATGGAGGTTTTTGGGCTTCCTCGTTCATACGTAATGGATATCTTTGAAGGAGACTCCTCCTTTTGTTTAGTTGTGGTGTCCTCAATGATAATTGGCTCCTTTGGCTGTGGTTGGGGTCTACCCACTTTGATCTGTGTGCTCATCCTTGCTTTAAAGTACATGGAGGTTTGCCTCTTTCTCTTCCCTTTTTATTTTGGAGGTGTGCTTAAGGTAACAAGTGTAGCTGTTGTCTCCCTGGCCAATATCTCAGGTGATTTCTCCTCTTGCTGTTATGTTTCCATGCTTCCTGTAGAATCCCTGTGTCAACTATTTCTGTCTGTTTTGCTGGATGTGTCTTTTCCTTTTATTTCTGTGTGTCTGCTTTGGCTGTGACATCCTTCAGGTGGACTTTTTTAGCCCTCTCTGCCCAAAATTCGGTTGTTCGTTTATGAAAGGAAGAATTGTGTTTCTACGGACAGAGTACAGAGCTCAATTTCTCTTCTCAACACACATACAGACATGCAAGTTCAAAATTTTCCATACACAAGTTGGCCCCCACAGTTGCATATCTTCTCTACAGGAGAATTTTAAAGACAAAAAACGCAGAGGAGAATCTTGATGCAGATACAACTGAGAAACTTAGTGCAACACACAGGGAAACGTTTTATTTCCAATTCACAGGCAGATTTTTCACTAATTTTCCAATCTCATGCCATGTTCAATTCACCACTTTGCACAAACAAATCATGCACAAACAAGCTTCCCCGATCCTACCTCATTTTGAGCTTGAAGTTCGCTGAAAATCCCAGGTTTTCTTTCTGCACGGCTGTTTTCTACGTTTCCTGTAGAACGAAATTGCGCTTCCTGTAGAACTAGATAGGCGTGCGATTTTTAAAAAAATGGCAGAAATCTCGAAAAATTAGGCAGGAATATTGCAGACGACCACTGGTTAGCTGATCTGGAAGTGGTGGACGCGTGCTTCAGTTGTGAATGTCGTGAAGGCGCAGTGAACAAAGAGTGGTGAGAGTTTCAGTCGAGCATCGTTTAACTGCAGCGTGATTCATGTGAGAAGATGAGGTGGTCGGATGTGCATTGGCCCCATGCATACTGCAGTGATGTTATGAACTGCATGTTCTCTTCTTGTTAATCACTTGTCATCTGTTGCACTGGAGTTCAAACAGCCAACACTACCTGTTTTTTTTTTTAAATTTCACGTGAGTTGACTCTACACGTATGTTGCATGGCTGAGCGCTAGAGAACTGGACAAGGCACTATCTGAACTGGACGAGGGTGGCCAGTTAGCTGGCCACTGATCTTGTTTAATCCCAACCATCTCATTGTTCACGCAGTTCTTAAATTACATTCATGCAACAGAGGAATGTGTTTAGTCACATACCTAGAAGTCGAATGTCCTGGTCCTTTTTTCTGCTGCATGCTCATATTTTGTGGATGCATTTTGGTCTGTTTGCTGATACATGGCTTATTTCCTGGTGTAGGTATCCTCTCGCTGGACCTACACTGTAGGAGCCTACTTCAACTTTCACATTTGCACCCTCATTCTGTTGACGCTAAATTTTTACAGGACAACAACTTGTTTTCTCCATTGCTCCCAAAAGATAGATCAGATTGACCTAAAACTTTCCGAGCATGCTTCTATCATTGTTATGCACCTCCCATAGAAAAATTGTGGTCAATGGATGCACGGATATCGAGAAAAACTGAAAATGTTTGAATATTACATGGGTCAATTTCTCAAAAATCGGGCATCGGAATCAACGGAAACTGCATGGGTAGGTTACTATCACCCATATGCATCTCCCCATGAAACAGATTTTGAAACGAATGCACGGATATAAATAAAATGCAAAAATAGCTAAAGGTGATGGAGGCTGATTTCTTGGAAACTGTGCACCAGAATTGCTGAAATTGCTCGGGTATGTTTCCATCATCCCTATACAGCTCCCCGTAAAACGGTTTTGTAAATGGATGCACGGTTTTCACGTGAGGGAAAAACAAATTTTTGTTCTATGTATTTTTGCTTCAAAGCATTCTGCAGGCGGTTTGCACAGTAAGAAAAAATGAGCTTGGGCTATGATGCAGGCATGGAAATGATGGAGGAGGAGTTTGAAGATTACAGGAGGATTTATGAACCCTTTATGAAGCTATCATGTTTGCCAAACTACCTTTTAAAATCCATTTTTAGCTTCCTGTAATTTCTACAGGAACTTCCTGTAGAACACATAGTTTTTAGGAAAGAAGCACAATGATATGGAAAAAATAATGGAGAAGGGTGAGGGATGGAAACATGGATGTGTGCAGGCCTCATGGACATATTCCCAGCCTTCCGGTCCTCTTCGGAGATCAATTTTGGCTTGTTTGTAGGATTCCTGTAGAAGACACAGAACTTCCTGTAGAAGACATAAAACTTCCTGTAGAAGGCACAGAACTTCATCTGTCTTTGTTTTGAGTGATCCTCCTAACCTGCAATGTCCTTGTTGCAACCTGCAATTATTCAATGGAAATTAGGCTTATTTTTCTTTTTCTCTTTTCTTCTTTTTTCTTCTTTTTTTTTTTTGAAAACAACTAGGGTGCCTCAAGGAGATTTTCACCCTAATCGCCTGCCCTGGGCGCCTCCAAGGGAGGTTTTCACTCAGGGATCTTATTCTCTTTTTCTTTTCTCTTCTTTCCAACTCATTGACCGCCTCATGGAGGTTTTCAATCAATGAGCCAATCTGAGGTGCCTCCGAGGAGGTTTTCACCTTAGATTTTTTTTATTTTTATTTTTTACCCTACCCTACTTGAAAAACAAGATCATTTTCAAGTATAAGAATACTTCCAATGGAGCCATGTGCACATCGAGATTAAAGACAAAATGATGTGGAGGCTTGAAATGCATGCCTTGACAGCTATCCAGATTTTAGAGACCAAATGATTTGAATTTGAAGGGATCAAACATAGCTGAGGAAGAGAGTACTACTGCAACTTAGTGACGTCCGAAACCATATCTCAATATAGCTCTGATATCCTTGGTCCTTTTGCTGATTTGGATCATGTTTCATGTCACCTTCTACCATGACCTTCTTATCTTCCTCTTTTCGTTGATTTTTCTCTTGAATACATGGAATATTTGATGGTAACCATGAGGGAACTCTCTCGATCTCGGATTTTGATGCCTTCTCTTCATCAAGTGCAGCCCATGGTTCTTTGATATTTTCTTTTGAATCTTCTTCTACTGGATGTGGTCCTTCAATGCTTTCAATATAGTCTCTTTTTTGCAATACTCTTCCTGAGCTACGGTGAATACCATTGACCTCAAGAGGAGTCATTTGGACATGTTGTGCCTCAGCTTTGCAATTAGGTTGAGCTATTCCAATTTGTAGGTTTGGAAATGGTGGTATGGGTAGTTGAGTGGGGGTGTATATTTGAGATGGATGTGGATGGGATTGTGGTTGGGCAGGTGGTGGAGGCAAAGGAGCGGAAGGAGAGTTGTACTGGGGCCTCCACCCCTGATGAGGTGCATTCCACTGAGGTTGTGGTTGAGCATAGGGGTGAAATGGATGAGTAGCTGGTTGAGCAAGATATTGAGGAGGATATGACCAAGGAGGGGGTGTGGACCAGGAAGGATGAGCAAGGGGACCCCAAGAAGGCATGGAAGTGGCTTGATAGGGGTTGTAATAAGTCTGGGATGTCCCTTGCATCCCCTGCTGGTAAGGTATGGGTCCATGTGGCCTCCTTTGGTTCATATAATAGAGTGGTTCAATGGCTCCTTTGACCTTCTGATATGCAGCTTTAATTCCGGGCAAGGAGGGGCACTGATTCGTAGGATGGTCTCTTTCACAGACAAAACACACTTCTATGGAATGCAATGGACATTCGTTCCTAGGATGCATTCTAGTGCACTTGGGACAAAAGATGGCCAAAGCCCTCTTGGCTTCCTCTTGCTTCCTTTGGATCTGCAAGGTATCCAGTTGCATGGAAAGAAACTGCCTCATCTCGTTCTTGACATCTTCCCACATGTTTCTAATTTCACCTTCAATGGATGAGTTGGAAGAAAAGGTATTGATCCCAACATTTATGTTTTTAGCCATTTGCTCCAAAGGAATGTTTTCTTCTTCTTCTCCCCTAGAGGTTCTTCAAATATGTCTTGTTATCCACCTAGGGGTTTTTCTTAATCACAACCATCGAAGAAGAGAAAGTTGGTTGTGTGAAGTAGTGGGGGTGTAGTGCAAACATTTTTCTGACTTATCTCTACTCCTACAAGGCATGAAAGGAAATATTTTTGGTTGATTTTTGTTTTTTTTCTACTTGTACCTGCAAAACTAAAATAGATTGAACTACAACTAACTAAAATCTATCTTGGTGAAATGAAAATGCGGAATTGAAATGAAAGCAGGAAAGGACTAATCTATTTTGTTGAAATGAAATTGAAGGAATGAAATGCTAGGCTACGCTTGCAAAATTGAAATGCTAATCTATGAAAGCGGGAAATATCTAATCTACGCTTTTTAAAATGAAATGGAAGCAGAAAATGTCTAATCTACTTTTGCATAAATGAAATTGCATAATGGAAATGAAATAAACTACTTAGCAGAAGGTTGTAGTAGAAAATAGAAGAAAAGCAGCAATCACCAATACTCTGATGCTTCCCCGACAATAGCGCCAAAAAGAATGGTGGGCTCCAGTATTGCAGCAATAATGCTGCAACTCCTGGGACTCCCTTCTTTACTTTTATCAACCCGGTAGTTCGTAACAAACTTAGAAGTGACGGTGCTGTATGCACAAGTACTAGCTCTTGCCGCAGGCTGTCACTTGATCAGCTGGCACAAGTCCGCTAGGAGCTTAATCCAACTTCTATGAGCTCTTAGAAGAAGCTTTGAACTTTGATGGACGAAAGCTAACTCAAAACAGGCTAGTCTACTTGCAGAGAGAAGCTGAAAGTGAAAGGAAATGCAAACCCTAGCAAACCCTAGTTTGACCGACTAACCCTACTGGTGCAAGAAAAGAGATGAAAACAGTGGAAATGGATGCCATTGACTCTTGGAAAGGTAAAATGCATGTGACTAAGCTACTTCTGAAGTAAAATCTGGGAAAAACATCTTTTTACATTTTTGAGTAATTCTGTAGAATTATTATGCATGTGCTTTGACTGTTTTTGGCTGTGTAGTGGTTGATTGGTGGAAGGAAATGGGATAGGCGCTTGCAAGAGGTTGGGAAGGTGAGAAGAGGGCCTAAGGGGTCCCTAGCACCCTCTCAGAGAGTTTCACAGTGTTCGGATCTCAAGAAACTGCTTCCGTGAGCTTCTACAGGAAGTCTGCAGGGGTCCTACAAGATGTTCCGAAAGGCAATTTTGAAGGGTTGATGGTGGAAGAAAGGCGGAGAAGTGGGCATGGAGGTTAGATGAGGGTGTGAAAAGGTCTAGGACTTGGTGAATGAGGCTAAGGAGTGATTAAGGTGATTGGGTTTGTTCGAAGAAAGGAGAAGTAATGTTGCACAAGAATGTAGGAACTAGGGAAAAGTGAAAAAACGTGGCAAATGAGAGGAAAGAATCTGAGTTAGAGAACGCAGCACGTTGCATTGATGGGGTAAGGGTAGGAGAGGAGGTTTCACAGGTGCTCTGCATGTTATTTTTCAAAACTAACCAACAAAGACTAAGAAAACCAAAGATCTAGCTATTTTGACCTAGAAACCAGAAATATGATGAACAGAACTTTATTGGGAGGAAATCATGTAAGATAACTATGAAAACTAAGCAAGAACAGATCTATGCATGTAATCACAACTGGTATCAACTTTTACAACTGAGAATCTAACACTAGAAATTGCATGAAGAAGCAAGAATAACGTTTTTGTGGCAGCAAGGACACCTTGGTCTCAGCTCATGGTCCCGAGGAGGGAGAGGTGAGATCAAGGGTTGCTTGATGGCCTTTTTCGAAGATATTTTCTGCTACCAACCTATCAAATCAACCTAAACATGAAAATCTATTTCAATCATCAAAAACAATCTAAATAACAAAACAAGATTTTAACCTAAATAACCGATTTGATTCTAAGAATGCAGCAAGGACACATCAAAGTACACAAAGGAGGTATTGGGCACTTGGGTTGGGCCCAACCCCAAGAGCTACAGCCTCCTAAGGAAGATTAGATCTGGTGCAAAGCTGGATTCATCTTTATTGATCAACAGAATAGTTACATCCCAAAAACTGTCTACAAGAAAAAGCTTGCAAATGTGTTGAAATGCAGAGATAACCTACTGCCTAAAAAATGACTAACATCTGACTAAAATCGAACTAAAAAATTACTAACATTAAACTACAATCTAACTAACTGAAATGAGGCCCCAAGACCTCTTATTTATACAAATTGAGGACCCCAACAGTCCTCCTAAACTTTAGGGACTCGGCTACCAAAACTTGCAGTTAACAGCAGTCCTACTTGACTTGCTTGGCTTCCCCTTGTGCTCCGAGTTTTTTGATGGAGAATTTGAGGTAAGGCCGCATAAATGAAGGGGACACCTTCCTACAAATCCTCTCCCTTGTTCTTCCACGAATTTGGCTACCAAGTGCTCATTTAAACCTTTGATTTTGTCTCAAAATTGACCAAAAATTTGCATAAAGCACACATTAGACTTGTTGGCATATTGACTAACCCAATTCACTCTATTAGCATAAATATAATAAAAAACATGTAATAAAATAATGGGAATGGTGGATTAAGTCAAATTAAGAGGTTGAATGAGCCCATATAATTACTCATTTTTGGGGCCATCAGACACATCGATGATGTACATGAAGATCCCTTTCAAATCCCATTAAAATTTTTAGAACATGGCAAAGAAGGGGGAAGAAGAAACATACATTCATTCACTCATTCTTGAGGAAGGAAACGTTGGAAGGAGAAGATCGATGGTAGTACTAATTAGTTGGTTCAGGACTCAGGGGTGACAGCTACAAGAAAGATTAGTTGAAGTTGTTTGAGGTTGGGTGGAGAGTTGTCCCTAATAAATTGTTGCAGGTAGCGGTCCTAGATCAGCGAAATTCAAATAACGACATAGCACTATAAACATAAGTAAGAAATCTTCACTCCTCAGGTACACATGATTGTTAAAAAAAATTGTATTATATATGTTAATAGCTTGGTTAATGTATTTTTTCGTATGCTTAAGTGTTGTATGCTTAATTTATGTTTATCTTATCTCAAGCCTGAAAACTAGGACCAAACATGCCACAGTATCCTTTAAAAACATATGTCCAAAAGTCACATTATGAATTTTTTCTAAAATTGGACTATTCCCAAAAAAAAACCCCTTTGGGAATATTTTTTTTTTAAATATGAAAAAAAAAGAGGAAGAAGAAATTGATTGGAGCTGAGGGTAAAGAAATATACAATAATTTTTTAGTACCATTATCATCCATTGTAATGTTATAATCTTATGCGAAATAATATATAAAGTGTTAAGAATCTAGGAACACTCAAACCTAGACATAAAATAATCATTTTAAAATAAATTTTATGTTATCCTTGACATATGTAATTATCCTTCCTTCTGCAAACAATGAATCGACATTGAGGATGAGAAAATGGGAGTTAGATATTGGGTTTTTATTTATTTATTTATAAGATTGACATTTTATTAGAGTGATTTATATCACATTAGGATTTGAATTAATTTATTAGTTATTACTATAGTTTAAAAGTAAAGTATGTAATGTGAAATAATAAATAATATGAAAATAAAAATAAGTAAATAAAATAATATTGATAAAATAAATATAATAACAATTAATTTTGTATGTGGCTCTAGTTTTAAGTATAAGATAAAATTTATTATAAATATAATTATTTTATATTGGTTTAAGTGTTTTTAAAATTTATTTAATATAATTATTTTATATATGGGTTTAAGTTTTTTTTAGATGCTTAAGATTTTATATATTAATTCTCATAAAGTTATAAAATTACAATGAATATAGATGCATTTTATTAATATAATGGTATTCATAAAAAATATTGTATATTTCTTTACCATTATTTCCAATCAATTTTTTTATCTTTAAAAGTTGTTAGTTATCTTTTCTTTAAAGAATAAAAATTGGTTTTTGGGAATAATGAAATTTGAGAAAACATCCTAGAAGTTAAGCTTATGATGAAATACAACAACCAAGCTATTAATATATCTAATAATAATTTAAACAATATCACATGCCTAGGGAGTGAATATTTCTTACTAACGTCGACGGTGTTGTGACACTGCTTAAATTTCGCTGATCTGTACTGCTACTTGCAACAAGGTGTTGGGGACGAATCTCCCCCCGACATTAGACAAGTTGCAACAAATATTTATTGCAGATGTCGCTCTCAACCAGCTTACTACTTCTAATGATCTTCTTTCCTTAAGACTGAGTGAATGATTGTGTGTCTCTTCTTCCCCCTTCTCCACTATAATTAGAACAAACTGCTCTAAAAATCATAAGGGGATTAGAAATGGATCTGTATGTACACCATCGATGTGTCCATGTCAAATTTTATTTTATTTATTTATTATTATAATTTCTTCGTTATTTGTTATTTTATTTATTTATTGATATATTTTTCTTCGTTATTGTTATTATATTTTATATTATATTATTTTTTATTTATTTTTTATTATTATTATATGGGGCATTACATTCTCCCCATCTTTAAGAAACTTCATCCCAAAGTTAAGTTTATTTATTATTATTATTATTATTATTATTATTACCCCATGATTACCAGACACGCTCTGTTGAACTAGTATACTAGTAGGCATCAAAAGTTCCAGAATAATGGGGAATCCCGCAGAATCTCAAGCCTCTTTCCCAAATTTGAGAACTAGGCATATAACCTCATCGGTCTATACCATAACCCCAAGTCTCATCTCAGGGCTTAGACCTCATCTGCCCCAAGGCAGGCATCTAGTCCTAATACTCATTGACTCTAAGAATCTCACAAGGTTGTCCCAACTCCCTCCACAACTCACTAAGGTGCACAGCCCCAGGTATTGAAGTCCTTACTCCCCCTCTAGACTTAGGTATTGAAGTCCTTACGCCCCCTCTAGACTTCGGCATCCCAATCCAATATCAGGTACTCGACCTCTTCAAGATGGCCTATAGCTCTTCAAACGCTATACAAGGAAATAGATACACTGGCATATGCAGTGTTGCTTGAGTCTGTCCTTAGTCCATATGATGTTACATATTCTCCCTCGTAGGTATGGGCTCCTAAAACATCATCAAATGAACCAGCCTTCTCAGCCTATTTTTGGATTTCCTGTCAATCACCACATCTCAATATAAAACCAATGCATTAGTCATAAGATTGTAATATAATAATAATTTGCATGTCAACTCTTACATGCCATCATAGGAACATAACATCATTTATATCACAACATTTTGAATAGTAATAATTTTATGCTCATGCATGTCATGAAATATGTATATAATAATCACATGCTTCACATCTTCAAATATTATCATAATTTACAACATTGGCATATCTATATCAAAGATATATCATGACATCGCATAATAAATGAAACCATATATGAATATAACCGTAGCCATAACATCATAAATATGAGAATCATCTCAGTTTTAGAGTGTTACTACACTAAACACTCTTATCATTATTCATCATAAAAACCAATTTCATTTTCTTGCATAAGCAATGAATATCAATAATGAAATAAGATTACTTAAAATCCATCCACGATCCAGACTATCTCGTCAATACTATTAGTGTTGTGTTTTCAACAAGATGTCAATTGCTTTCAATAATCATTTCCTTTTAAATAAGAAAGTTCATAATGTATAGGATAGGAATAACCACACTATCATTATGTTGCAATTTTGATAAGGTTTCCTTACTTGTAGGTTTCATCATATGGAGCCTCAATCTCTAGTTAAGTTATCACTTGTCTTACCATAATTCCATAAATCATCAATACCAAAATTAAAATTTCATATATATATTAGAGTACCATTCTACTTAATGCCACATAAACACTAGGTTTTCATTGTTTAAGTCTTATGTCATGCTTACTCCACATGCACAAAGGGATGATTAGTCCCCAGTGGTTTACCCATCACCTTGTAATTATCCTTTCTCATATTTAGAAATGCTGGTTCATCTCATCATTAGAACATTTAGGGATTCTTATCATGTCACTAAGTAAGAAACTTTCTATGTTTAAACAAAACATAGTTTCTTATTCATGTGTTACATTAAGAGTGTTATGTGACAATCAAAAATCTTCTATCAAGTCATAAGATAATTTATTGGTAGTCTATCACTCCTTTATTTTCATCTATCATTCCCAGTCAATCATGTCAACAATGACTATCATTCATTATCATCATTACAAATTTGTAAGTTATACCTTCTCCTTTTATCCTTAAGATAACTTTATCGATATATCACTACTAGCAGTGGGATCAACTTAGAAAATTATTCTTCCTTTCATAAACCCTTGTATTTTACGTGGTGGTCACATACTATCCTAACACATATTGCTTTTGATTTTGACTTATATATATATATAGATAAGAAGTGAAAATATATAATATTAAAATCATCTTCCAACAAATATCCCCCTAACGTTTTTCAAATTTAATATAATAAATACCAAATATTTTATATCCAAAACCTATATAACAAAAATATACAACATTTAATATGAGTACCATTATAGTAATAAACTGCATCTATTGATAAAATAATATATAAAGTGTTAAGCATCTAATGATCCAAATGAGATCTAAAAGGGCCAAAAATTCAAAGTCATCATATTCGAACAAAACTATCACTAATGTGTAGATTTTGAGAAAAAAATCCAACGCAAGTTGAACAGGTGAAAACTGAGTCCATATGGAGAAGTTCTGGTCAAAAAGTCACAAAAAGTCAAAGTGGTGAAATCAAGGTTTCAGTGAACACAGTTCTAGCATTCAAGGTTCCAATGCGAGGTTTCTAGCATTCAAGGTTCCAATGCGAGGTTTTGATTTATGATTATAAGGCCAGGCCCAACATTTGGCATGTCTTGGTTGGATAAAATTTTGGTAAGGACTAATGGATCGGATAAGATTCAATCTTGCGACCTTAGTGCACCAAATCTCAACGCTTACCACTAGACCACTAGAATTTCTTGTTATATGAGAGCATGTATATTATATTTAAGTTGATTTGGCACATGATTTGGGGGGAAGGTTTGAGGAACCCGCCAAATTTGGCGGCCCACCAACCCACATGTTGTTTTCTGCCATACATATTGATTGTCCATAATCCATAAGCGACGTGGTGGGAACATGGAATGGTGTGGCAGGCCCGCCAAAAACTATGGTTTGAATGTATATTGCACAAAGGTTTCGAAATAGCCCACGAACCATATATTATATACATTGTATATGGCGTGGTTTAGGGTGAAAATTTATTTTGTTATATATGAACCATATCACAACAAATCGACGAGAGGTCAGGATTTGATCCCCCGCCCTCTCACATTTTTATTATAAAGTATTACCAATGCACCAAGGAGTCATAACTTGAAGTTTTGTGCATCAAAGGTTGATTTTAAGCAAAGAAGACCAGTGGCATAACAAACTTTAAAGGTTGATTCCGGGAGTTTTAGAAGGTATTTTTCAGTCCGATTAGTTTCTAAAAAATCGTGAGGTTGAGAAGAACACAACAGGACTACTCAGGAGTTGTTTTGATGTATTTTTTTTTTAATGTATTTTGATGGCTTTAAAGATTTAATAAAGAGGTCTTTTTATTGAAAAATAGGCTTAGAAATGTATGCTTTGAGATAACCAAATTCAGTTATCAATTTTGGTGTCGTTTTCCATTGTGTGATTTTTTAGTTGCCTTTCATTTGCTACAATTTCTCTACAAGTTGCACATTTCATTTAATTTGAGCTTTTTAATGGTGATTTAAAAAACATATAAAAACATCTTTAAAAAATTCATAAACCAAGCATCAATTTAACGATCGAGATTCGGATCATCTAAAAACACTCAAACCCATAAAATAATTATGTTTAAATAAATTTTATCTTATACTTGACATATATAATATATTCTTCATTATGCAAACAATGAATCGCCATTGAGAATAAGAAAATGGGAATAAGATCTTGGTAAAAATAACACATTGTATTTTACACTCTAAAGAAGTTTGCAAGAAATTTGATCTCTCTCTGGTCAAAAACACTCAAACCCATAAAATAATTATGTTTAAATAAATTTTATCTTATACTTGACATATATAATATATCCTTCATTATGCAAACAATGAATCGCCATTGAGAATAAGAAAATGGGAATAAGATATTGGTAAAAATAACACATTGTATTTTACACTCTAAAGAAGTTTGCAAGAAATTTGATCCCTCTCTAGTCATGTTAGATCTGTACTACCTAAGATGGATCTATGTTGGTATTAATATTATTATCTAATTTAGGTCACGGTTCAGACACCAAATTGGTGTATGAGACCTCCTTGTTTGTGGGACAAGGGAAAAAATTTGACTACTAAGTCTACGAAGGCATACATATTCTACCCCTTTGGTTTTGAACCAATGACCTCTTAGGAAGAAACACATGCTCTTAACCATTAGGCCCACTCAAACTGTAGATTACAATTTCAATAATAAATACTTAATTTCAATTGAAATTCAAAACAAAACCAAATCTTTTCAAATAAACACCCCTCGCTCGCTCCCCGCCCGAGAATCAGTCTGCGATCCTTTGGCCGTTGGCCAGGGGCCTGGGCAGGCAGGGGGTGGTTTCCATTTATTTATTTATACTCTTTTCAGGCTTAGAGAGATCCTAAAGCTAAGTTGTGAACCCATAACTAAATTTGGTCAAGAAAAGAGCCGAAATTCACCGGTTACAATTAGATTTATAGGCTAAAATAAAGGAATGAGCATGAAAATTTAACTTTTAGTTAATTTACTATTTTTCTTTCTTTTTTTTCTAGTAATTTTAGCTTATCGTGCTTCAAATTGTTTAAGCCGCAAAGCCTCCAAACTGTTGTGAAATATTCACATTTTGATGAGCAAAGGCTTTCTGTAAAATCTTGTGTGTTTAGCGGCCTTATATTCTTAATATTAGATCTAAGGACCTCTTTAATTTTTTAAATGTAACACTATCATTTACAGGCTTTTCTTATTTGATGTCTTATATGTCTATTTTTTTAGGTCTCTTAATTCATTTGCTATTCCTCAAGGAACCTACAAGCTTCTCTACAATAATTCCTAGATCATTAAATTTGTCAAAGCAAATAGTTTTATTTTCTAAACAATGAAATGGAATGATTTAACATCGACGAGACTAAAAATAGTCTATGGGACTATTAGTTCCATGTTTTTCGTCTTTTGAAATTCAATAATTTTCTTGTTTAAATTGATGATGAGTTGGCCCAACTTTCCAACAATTCCCTTACTGAAAAGACAATGCCAAGAAACCGATGCTAGCATATTCTCATGAATTTATATGATGTCTTTGAATGCATAACATCCCAAAATGAAATGTTTTTCCGATTCCACTGCCCCAGACGTGCAAAATGTACACACCTGTTCTTCCCAAGCTTCTTTAGGCCTTTTCCACCGCCTTGTTTCACACCGAAGTTGATGAGAGTTGGTTCTTAATTGAGCAATAAGAACCTTTGCCCTCCACGAAATGCTAGCTCCAATGAACTCTTTAATTAGTAGATCACACGTAGGGTTGAATTCCTCAATGTGGTACTCCTTCTTTCTACCCAACTCTTTTCCTCATACCCGTTTACGAAACTTCTCCATAACAAAATCCTTTAGCTCCTTTCTATTTTTTGGATAGGAATTGAGGTAGATATTCCATTTTTTCATCCATATGTAGTTTTTTTTCATCCATGTTTTCTTTCTTTCACTCATGCCTTCATTGAAGATAACATTAGACCATCTACCTACTCCCATTTTCTCAATTCTTTTTAGATATCTTATGAGCCACACCATAGCAATTGATTCGATGGGAGTTGCTCCTGTTTCACTCAACATTATCTCATAAGATACCAATTTGCTTATTTTTCACTTGCTCATGGTCAAACATTTTTCGATTTTCTCAATTTGTTTCCATTTTGAGACGGGGGTGCTGCTAGGCCATGATTCACACCCATATAGCATCACTGGACAAACTAGGAGCCCAAAAAGTGTTTGTAGCCGTTTTCCAATCCCATAAATCTGTCTCTCTACATCTGTTTATGGATTTTCTCAATTTGTTTCCATTTTGAGACCAGGGTGCTGCTACCCCACAATTCACACCCATATAGCATCACTGGACAAACTAGGAGTCCAAAAAGCGTTTTAGTCATTCTCCAATCCCATAACTCTATCTCTCTACATCTATTTTTGGATTTTCTCAATTTGTTTCCATTTTGAGATCGGGATGCTGCTAGCCCACAATTCACACCCATATAGCATCACTAGACAAACTAGGAGTCCAAAAAGTGTTTTAGCCATTTTCCAATCCCAATCCCATGCTTTCCACCCTCCTAAAATTCTCTTCTTCCTGCAGTCCTACCAATTAATTTTGTTGTTGAAATCAATCCCGGGGTACTTGTACTGATTTACTTCTTCAAAAATGTTTCCTTCAAAGAAGAATGTATGTTGGCTTTGCTTCCTTTTATTAGAGAAAATCATTATTTTGGTCTTGCTAGTATTGACTTGCATCCCCACTTCTCTACAAAAATTCTCAAGGGCATATAGTTTCATTTGCAATCCATGGGCCGATTTAGAAATAAATACAAGATCATCCTCATATAAATGAAGCTTTATCACAATCTCCCCCTACCGAACACCATCTCCACCTTGCAAATTTATCCACTCTTCCAATTTATCAATATATAAGCCAAAAAGAGTAGGAGATAGAGGGAAACCTTGCTTGACTCCAATGTCACTTCTAAAGCTTTCTAAAATACCTTATGAGGTTCTAATTTTGACTTTCACCTCTTCATAAAGTCTATGGATAGTTGCTCTATAATGCAAAGAAATTTCAAGTTCTTCCATTCTACGCCACAACTTATCTCTAGGGACCGTGTCAAATGCCTTTTTGAAGTCAACAAAGCAACAAAATGTTTCTTCTTTGTCCTCTCAAACCTTTTCAACAATGTGTCTCAACGTGATACCATGATCCACTGTAGAATGTTTCGGCCTAAAACCAGCTTATCCTCTTGCCCTATTTTCTTTTACTTCTGCCCACTTACTGATTCTATTTTCTACCATGCTGCCAAAAAGCTTTGCAAACAAATGATTGATCTCTAGATTCAAGTGGTAATTATTTACAATAAATATGTGATTCTTGAGTTGACTTTCCATTTACAAGGGATTAATATGTTTATTAGTAAAAGATAACAACACAATCAATGTGTATTGAGGATATTTTGTTCCTGATAGAAGTTACAATAATTTCTTGTTTTTTTTTGGGTAATATAAATTTGTTATATATGTAAATTGTTTGTTTGAGAATGCTTATATTCAGAGATCAAAAATAAGAAAAAGTAAAAAATATTCACAATTTATATTCAGAGATAAAAACAAACAAGAAAACAAACAAACAAACAAAAACAACAAAAATTGAAAGGCACGATGTGGCCCTGAAGATAAACAACAAATAATGGTCTCTCATAGTTTCATGTGACCAAACTCCAGCAGATTTCCATGGGCGAAGGACTTATGGTGTATCATGCCTAGCGTCTAGCTGCAACTAGACTTGAAAGTTTGTCAGCCTCGTCGTTTTGAATCCTATGATATGAGAAATGGAGATATTTTGGAAAACACAAAATAGGGCCTGATTCTATGCTTCCAGTTGGAAAGCGTCGGAGACTCCTTAGTTGAAAAGAACCTTGCTTATGGCTTTGCCTATCTCGTGAATTGTCGGAGACTAGAAGATGCTTTTTTTGTCAAAAATATTGCATGATTTTCGGCTTCTTGTATGTGTGAAAAGAAAATTAAAATAATTCTTATAGGGTTATGCATGTAAAGGTATAGACCAGTTAGCCTCCCTTTCTAGAGACAAATGAATATCCCTTCCCATTTCAGAGGCAGAGGTCTCCCCAACTTGTAGGTAGATCCCAATCCTGCGGTTTAATGCTGCGGAAATCGCCAAAGAACACAAAATAAATATGACTTTTGCATATTTTTTATTTTTCTTTTTAAGCTCTCTCTCTCTCTCTCTCTCTCTCTCTCTCTCTCTATATATATATATATATATATATATATTATATATATATATATTATATATTATAGGTACTGCTGAAAGCTTCTCATAAATAGATATAAAAAAGGGTTATCAATATTTGTGGAGAGTTATGAGTATTTTTAGAGTTATAGATCTATTAATGTTAATGGAAGTTGTATATGTCAATGATTGGATTTAACGAAATACAAAATCTAATAGATAGTATATATTGTAGCATACATTAATGAAGCTATAATTCCACAAATATTGGTAGCTCATAAAAAAATAAATTATTACAACATTTCAATAATATTTATTTCTCACTTTAATTTCAACTAAGTAAAACCTTGATGGTATATATATAAATATATTCCCCTCGCCGTAATCAACTCACTTGGCAAAGAATGTAGGATTCGAGGAACCAACTAGTAGCCACTCTATTCTGTTATCATAATTTGCAAGTATATATTGAAATATTTCTAGGATAATTGCAGTTAAGAAACAATCACATAGGCAATACGCCCAAAGGAGAGCCACAAAAAACACGACAATCACAAAAGACTGCAGCATTACAAGTTTGGAACCTTTAACCATTCATCAGGAATTGCAACCCCATAACCCAAGAAAGGTGGAAAAAAAAAACAAAAAATTGAAACCATGAGATCCTCTAGTGATTCCCAACCCTAGATTTATTGTAATCACACTAGTTATAGGTTGGCTCTTTATGCAAACCTTATGCAAACCTTGCATAACCAATAATGACATCCTCGAAACATAAAACAAATTAGGGTGATGTTCTGCATTACGCCTCAAATCATTGGCTATCTTTTGTATTGATTCAAATAAAAGCATATTTAGGATGTATTAGTGACTAAATGTTGGATGCTCTCGTTTATCGTTGATTTGAAGGCAAGTAATTTCACATCTAACACTATTAATTGTACGTGTTGTTAATAATGGTAGATTTGGAATAATAACAACGAATATTGCACTGATAAAAATGTTTGATTATTAAAAGTAATTAGGGTTTGAATTTGGTTTTGATACCATATGTAACATTTCAAAAATTAAGCATACGATGAAATACAACAACCAAGTTATTAACAAATTTAATAATAATTTAAGCCACCACTAATTGTAGATGTGTTGTTAATAATCGTAGATTTGGAATAATAACAACGGATCTTGCAGTAATAAAAATGTTTGATTATTAAAAGTAATTAGGGTTTGAATTTGGCTTTGATACCATGTGTAACTTAAATACAACAACCAAGTTATTAACAAATTTAATAATAATTTAAACAGTGTTGTATACTTGTGGAGTGAAGATATCTTACTATCGTTTACGGTGTTGTGACGCTGCTTGAATTTCGTTGATTTATACTGCTACGTGGAATAAGGGGTTGGGGATAACTCTCCACCCAACATTACACAGTTGCAACAAATATTTCTTGTAGTTGTCACCCCAAGCCCTCAGCCATCTTACTATTGCTAGTGATCTTCTACCTCCAACAATTATCTCCTCAAGAATGAGTGAATGATTGCATGCATCTTCTCCACCACTAAATAGAACATTTTTTTTATAAAAATCGTAAGGGAATTGGAAAGGGATCTGTATGCAAACCATCCATGTGTCATGCCAACTTTTATTTTATTTATTTATTATTAAAATTTATTAAAGTTTTATTTATTTATTGATATATTTTTCTTTGTTAATTTTTATTCTATTTATATATTAATTATTATTATTATGGTGCATTACGACGCATAACCAGCAAGATACTGGATGAGATTGAGGCAAGATTGGCTCATATTCACTTTCATCTTCATGAATGGCAAGACCCTCTTATGGCCCATGGAAATGCCCAAAAGCCAAATTTTGACATGTAAAATGGTTTATGTTGGTTGCTTTTTGGTTATATATGTTTTTTTGGGTGATATGGCTAGTCTGCCTTTGGGGTTCTTGTAAGAAATGACTTTATCTTTTAAGTTTTTACACTGCTCTCGTGGCCAACAAATCCAGTTGAAGTGAAGTCGAGAGAACAAAGGGTTGAGATGGTCACTGTAAATTTTTGAAGAATTAATGCAAGCACTTTAATTGACAAAAAAAAATTAAGAAAATTGATGTGATGCTCACATGTCTTATCAAATAAGATATATTGATTGTGTGTGAATTTAAAAGAAATGAAAAAAAAAAAGATTTGAATGATGTTTAAATGCATTATCATGGTGATAGGAATTCTTTATTATGTATTATTTAAAGAAAAAATAATGATAATAAAATGTACTATATTGACATTAAAACAAGTTTAGAAATAATATGAATTTCTTATTATCTATTTGTTCTAAAATATATTATATATTTCTTTATTATATAAAATTGTAAATGAAAATATAAAAGTATATAAATTAATAATATTGTTTTTTATTATATAAGTTTTTTAATATGTTAATTGGTATTATTTTAGGTGGTTGGTTGGAATGATTATTATCTTACTCACCAAGTTTAAAGTTTTTTTAGTGATAAATTGAGCTATAGGGGAGGGATGCCAGTTGTTGGGTGCCCACCCTGATACATAAGACTATGACCACCTCAGCATTGAGTTGCATGTACGACATGTTGCCAATGCACCGTCCCACCTGTTGCAGTAGATGGGGAGTTAAATATCGCCTCGTTTCATGTGTTTTTGGTCGTCACTTAGGCTTTAGGGTATACATAGTCGAGGAGGCATTGTTATTTTTCTTGGGGCCGAAGTGCAGGCATTCTACTGCCCCAACTATTGTTTGGTTGACGCCTTGATGTTGGCCACCCGACACTTAATCATTATGCTCAATTGGTTTCTTTGTTGAGAGGAGTGGTTTGTGTGTTGAGTAAAGTGGTTTTGGGGGGTTTAGGGGTTTTCCTGTTGTGGTTCAAGGTTTCATTTTTTCTACCTCGTTTCTCCATGGTCATGGCACACCAACGCTTGGTACAGTTGTCTACTTTCAACCTAGCCCCATATTTCAGTCGATTCAACAATGGACATGGAGGTTTTGCGCTCTAATGGGTTTTTCCGAGGGTAAGTGGTCTTGCCTATGAATTTTTCATCAAATTCACTTGGGTTGATGGTTTTTTTGCTGGTTTTTTACACTTTTGTGATTTGTGTTGTAGGTCAGCTTGATTGGGTTTGCAGGTGAGGTATGCCGAGGGGTCGAGGTCTTCAACGCTGATGAAGTGGGGTTTGTGCGGCTCAGTGGCTTCATCGATGGCTGTCCGATAGGACTTCATTCCTACCAGCTGCTAACTTTGTATTTGTAAACACATTCAAACCATGGGATGTATGTGTTCTTCTATGTTTTTATGCTTAAGGAATTTTGTGTTCTTCTATGTTTTTATGCTTAGTGTCTATGGTAAATTAATGAGTTGAATGCTTTTTTTAGTGTCTCGGGTCATTTGAATAATTCCACCAGTAAAGTAAGGAGATCATGTGTTGTAATAATTTGTGCATTATGGGGCTTTGCAAGCTCTAGTAGAGAGGATGGATAAAAATCTCTCAACCACTCTAACCGGGATAGGAAAAATATCCATGCCATCCAATCTTCTCAAGTCCATGGCGATACCTCTCTCTTAAGCACTTCATAAAAGAAGAGGGATACCAACCATGTGCTAGGTCTCTAGTTCAACAGCAAGAGCATGCCCAACCACTGCTACATTGTCCAGTTCAACCATCATAATCATCACAATTGTTTGGAAGCTTCATAGTTTCTATCTCTTTTCTCAAGACCTATATTTGAAAAAGAATCCTTAGAGAGGGACCTTGATATTAAACCTCCTTACAATTAACTTATGCCTGAAAAGATCCATATAGCTCTTTGAATGGGGTTTTTCTTTTTGAATGTTGTCTTACACCATATAGCTTGTAGTCTTGCATTGTTGTGTTTGTATACTAGATCCATATATTGATAAGGAGTGGTGTACCGGTGGTTTTTCTTTTCAAATGTTGGCTTACACCATATAGCTTGTAGTCTTGCATTGTTGTGTGTGACTCAGTATACTAGATCCCCAAATTGTACTCTAAATTGTACTGGATTAAATCACTAAGCAAATGCAAAATTGTGCTCTGCAGATGAAAGTTTCCATTGTATAATGTGCCTTACTGTGATGTAAAAATGTGGTCAAAATTTAATCTACACTTGCCACGCATATTTAATCCACTTGTATGTCTCGATTTCCATTGTCTCAATTGTAAAGTGAGGAGACCCCATGTTGTAATAATTTGTCCATTTTGGGGATTTGCAAGCTCTAACAGAGAGGATGGATGAAAAACCCTCAACCACTCTAACCAGGGTAGCAACATATCCATGCCGGCCATGTCATTCAATCTTCTCAGGTTCATGGTGATACCTATTTGTTAAGCACTTCATAAAGGTGGAGGGATACCAACCATGTGCTAGGTCTCTAGGTTAACAGAAAGTGCATGGCCAACCATGGCTACACTTTCCAGTTCAACCATCATAACCACGACAGTTGTTTGGCAGCATCATAGTTTCTATCTCCTTTCTCAACGCCTACCTTGATATTAAACCTCCTTACAATTAACTTATCCAAAGTGAATTCCCTTAACTCTGTTTGCATTTCATATGTTTAATGTTAAGTAATAGTGAAATGGTATTCTATATGTTTTTTTTTTACCAGAGGAGGTAAAATCTCCAAAATCAGTTTTCAGTTTTCTATTTCTCTAGTATTTATCTCCGAGGAGACCCTAGATACTCTAGAAAAGTTCATCTTCCAGAGCAAAACCTCGCCACCTGTAATAACCTGCTGGTGGTACGTAAGGGGGTATGCTCCCAGTCATACCAACTTCCCCTAGACCCAGTTACCTGATCCTATCATCAAAGGAAGACGAGCTCTTAGCCAATCAGAAGCAGTTTTAGGGCATACTCCAAGCCCTAGTATTCTATATATTATTGTTAGGTAACAGAGAAATGATATAGTAGAAATAATTTATAATTTTGAAATATATTTTTTCCAGCAAAATATATTAGTAAATATATTTGAAATTTATTATATATATTATATATTATATATATATATATATATATTTTCCATTTGGTGGTTTATGTTTAATTTGAATTGGTAAATTTATGAATTTATGTTTAGTTTAATTATATAAAACAAAGACAGGTTAATAAATTTTTTCCATTTATTGATATATGTTTAATTTAATTCGTAAAATTTACAATGGTTTAGCAGGAAATTATTGGTATCATTTAGTTTTATTGGCAAGTAAGAATGTTTGGACATTTAGGAAATCATTTATTTTGGAATAAGAATTTTAAAATTTTAATTTAGTTTTCATTAATAGTAAGGTTTTAATTTTTATGGAATATCTAATGAAATTTTTTACTACTAATTAGAATAAAAGATTGAAATTGAGATTTATCTTAAAAGTAGTTAGACCTTTTTTTCCTTTTCAATTTAATTAAAGAAAGATATAAAATAAAATCTATGAAAAAAAATTTAACTATAAAATAGAGTTGATTTTTGGCCAAGAGTATTGCTCTAAAACTGCTTTTGCTTGGCTAATAGCTCGTCTTTATGGTAAGGAAACAAGTTAAGGGCCCAAGACCTATAGGCATTCGCAAGAGTGAAAAGCTACCCCCTTACACACCACAAACAAGCCTGCATTCAAGAATAGCAGCTATTGACGGTTTTCGTCAATGCTGATTTGACAAATGAGTTATAATTTTTTGGGTTTGTGATATTAATAAATTACCATATTGAATCATGATGTCCTAACAAAAAAAATATTTACAACTTAAAAATTTCCTCAAATTTTTTTAATTTTTTTTTAATCTTAATAACCTGTGGTATTAAATCTCGACGAAATAAAGAAACAAAAATAATAATGCCTGGGTTATTGTGCCCAGAATTACAAACTTCTTTCAACTTCAATTGTTGGCACTTTAACATCCTGTGCCAATTTGATCACAACAATAATTGTGCAGAGCTGTTTGTTAGGATTGGAGATCATACTAAGATTGGAAGACGCCGGGTATTATGCAGTAATGGGCACTCTGAATTTATAAGGATATGTACATTTATCTCCAGCGTAGCAAAGAATCGTTTTGGTTCACTAAAAATCTTATGGCCCCAACGATAAAGTATAGCGGAGAAGTTTGAATATTTTTTTCATATACTCCAAAATATCTCCCAATTAGGAGTAACGCGAATACTGGTAACGCGAGCGCGAATGGAGGAAGACCACCTGCCCCAGCACCCAACCAGAGCCCGCCTGTTAGCATGCACCCAACCAGGTACCAGCGCATGCTACGTTCCAGGTTTGACACTCACTCTGGTTTAATCCTGACTTCGTAGGTACGCTCTACGTGTCTCCCTCCCAGGGTTGTCTTCTGCATGGACAGCAAACACACGTCCTCTCCTTAATCTTCACCTTGTGCTATATATCAGACTCTCCTCACAAGCTCTCAGGTTTTCCTCCCCCTGCGCTTAGGCGCAGGGTCCTTCTCGTTGCTTTTCTTTCTGCGTCCTCTGCATTCTACCTAAGGTTTTCTCCCTCGTTTTTCATCTGCTATTTGTCTACGGTTCTCATCTGCAACTAATCTATGGGCTTCACCTGGACATCTACGGTTTTCCTGGTCGTCGCTCTATGTTTTCAACCCCATCGCCTTGATATCCTTCACCTGGTCTTCCTCCTGGACGTGGCGATCCTCTCTCAGTGAAAACAGGTTCCTCCCTTCCCTTTGATTGCATTAGGAAGGTCGTCTCGTTATTTTATGGTCTGCCATTCTTATGGTCTGTCATTTTTATGGTCCGGTCATTTTTATGGTCTGTCATTTTAAACTGTCTGTAATGGTTTTCTTTCAACTATCTGTAATGGTTTTCTTTCGGTCCTTTTCTGAGGAAACCTTAACTTCTTTCCCTCGATGCTCCTGATTTTCAATATGGTCAATAACCATTTAGCAAAAGGTCGAAGATATGTGGTTTAAATTCGTAAATAAGTTAAAATCGGTAGTCCATATTTACAGTCCAAGCTCGGACGTTAGACTCAGACTCGGCAGCTGGTGGTGCATCATCCAGGTCTACTGCTGTTGCATAGACTGCCATGGTCATTCGCCGGATCTGTCCCCGGTTTCTGATGGCCTCTCAACCGGAAAATCAGCAGTATGATTTTGAATCCCTCGATCCTGTTCATCATTGATGGTTTGCAGTTGCATTAAAGTCTGCTTCCTCTGGCCACCTTCCTAAACCTGCACAATCCCCCTCTCAAAGTCAATTCGACGGTGGTCTCAATGCAGATGATCAGGCAATCTAGATTTTGTCAGCTGCCTTTTATGACTAAGAAGGATTATCTGAAGCGACTTTTTTCCTTTCTTCTTCTGAACATTCCAGGATAAGATATTCTTTTTTGTCCTTTCTGACAATCTTTCTGTCAGTCGATCCTTCCATCCAGGCTTTTCTTGACAGTCTTAATTTACTGTGGACTCGATCTCCTGTCACGATTGAGATCCAAGTAACCTCTCTTTGTCAGGGGATTTTTAATGGACGACCCGGACTCGCCCACCACCATGGCTTTCATCAAAGCTGCCATGGAGGCCGAAAGGGCCCACAAACCATCCTCCACCTGGCAAGACTCGGTGGCATCCATGATCCCAATGAATCCTGCCTCCGGTTTTGTTCCGGTATTGCCTCAGACAGGCCCCGAATTTCCTCCGTCGCCTTTGGAAAATAATCCCGGAACCCGGAAGAAACATAAGAAAGTATCACAACCGGTCAAACCTAGTCCTCCCGCCAAAGCCATTCATATTTCTGGGGATGTCCTGATTGAACGCATTGACAGCCTTCAGAAACTTGCTTTAATCGGAAAATGGTATTTCCCGTTTATGGAGGATGGGGAAATGCGAAAATGGTTGGCCGATAAATGGACCCCCATCATTGGATACGTCCCGGTTATCTCGAGGCTCATGAAAGATTGGCTATCCTTTCATTTCCTTAAACCAGAGGACGTGGACTCCATCCTCAAGCGTCCATGGGTCTGTGGCAGAAGCTTCCTCTCTCTGTCGAGGTGGTATCTGGGCTTCGACCCCCTGAAGAACACACCAACAAACAGCATGATCTGGGTCAAGCTCCCTAACCTGCCTCTCGAACTATGGTCTCCGGAAACTCTATCTGAAATTGGAAACTCTATAGGAAAATTTGTTTATGTGGACCCATGGTGTCGAGGGGAGCGGGACAAAAGAATCGCCTGGATCCTGATAGAGAAACAATACAAAGGAAACTACCCAGAATATGTGGAGATCTCCTGGAATGGGATAAAAAAAATTCAGAGGATTGATTTTTGGGGAATCCCATTTCGTTGTTCTAGATGCCACAAAACGGGCCACTTAATTAAAAATTGTTGCTTCCGCAACCTCCAGAGGTCAAAAAAGCCCTTTTTTCTGGCAAAAGAAGAATGGTCTCAGAATCCTTGCAGGGGCAGGTCCTAGAACCAGCGCAGGGGTAGGGTTTTTCTTCTGACAGTCCTCTAAAAAGCTCTCCTGCAGGCATCCCCCCCTCCCCCATAGAAGATCCTGGTTTCGGCTCTCCCATCCCCGAACCCCGTCAAGAAGCCGCGGTCCCATCTCCTCCAGCCATGAGTTTGGAAGCCTTTGAGGTGGGATCCCACACCATCCACATCCCATCCTCGTCTCAATCCTCGGACCCCCCCTTGCCTCGAAGCCCTGGCCCCCACATGAAAGGAATGAACCTCTCCCCATCTCCCACGCCTCAAAACTCTCCTGTGGAATCCCCAAAAAATATAATGGACAGCGACCTTGACCTTTTCTTTCACAGAAACTCTATTGATCTAGAGCCGCTCACTATCCACAAACCCGACTTTCCATCCATTAGCCCCAATTCTGCCAACAACATCACGGTAAGGAAAAAAGGGAAGGGGAGCTCAAGACATTTCAGAGGCCGCACTATCGCCTCAGATTTGGGCATTACCAACCTGGCCCTTGTTGAAGTTCCGGTCATGGAATCGGACCCCCCTCGACCTCTTAGAGCAAGTATGGTCGGCGAATCCTCTAAATGACGTTCCTCATCTCAATGAACATTCGGGGCTTGGGAGCTGGCCCAAAATTCATTACTCTAAAACATTTCTTCAGAACAGCTAGGGCAAAAATAATCTTTGTACAGGAAACAATGCACTCCAGCAAGGACACAATCGCATATTTTAGGAGGATGTTCCCATCCTGGTTTTTGGTGGCAACAGGGGCGAATGGACAATCTGGAGGATTAGCAGTCATGTGGGATCCAGTATGGGTTAAGGCGCTGGCTTTCAAATGCTGTGCAGGGATACTCATCACGGTTTCCTACAGGGGTTCTGACTTTAAGCTAAATCTTCTGAACATTTACGGCCCATGCAGGAACAGGCTTCCCTTCTGGGAAAAGCTCTTTGCCACATAAATTCTAGATATGGAATCTCTGATTATAGCAGGCGATTTAAACATCACCCTCAGTGCTGATGAGTGTTGGGGATCATGTAGGAAGTCTGACAGAATGGGTGATAGGCTAAGGGCTGAATTGACGCGGAGGAACCTCGTGGACATCGTCCCGGATCCCTTATCCCCGACATGGGACAATGGCAGATTTGGCCCCGCTTACAAAGCCAAGAGAATTGACCGCTTTATTATTCATGCAGGCATCATTGATAAATGCGGTTTGCCTTTCTCATATGTTGCTAATGAATTCTCCTCGGACCACAGACCAATCCTCCTGGAATGGCGGGACTCGGCTTACAAGAAGGGTTACTCCTTCAAATTCAACAGAGTTTTTCTGAACGATCCAGATTTTAACACACTAATCTCCAGCAAGTGGGCGGACTTACAGGTATCAAGCAAGGCACTGCTCACCACTTTCAGAGAAAAAATTCATGCTCTGCGTATTTCTGCTAAGGAATGGCAGTCTCAGAAAATCAAAATAGATCGCCGCGATCTCTCCTCCATCCAATCGGACCTAGAATCTCTCCTATCAACCTCTTCCTGGAACTCTATGTCTTTCGACAAAAAGAACAAAATCAGGGAACTGTCCTCGAGAAAGAATGATCTGCTGCTCAAGGAAGAGATCACTTGGCGTTTAAAAAGTAGAGCGCTCTGGCTCAAGGAGGGTGATCAAAACTCTAAATTTTTTCATTCCTTCGCCAACGCCAGACAGAAGATTAACTCTATCTGGAATATCCGGGACAGTGGGGGAAATCTTCTTTCCACACAGGATGAAATAGCAAATGAAGCCACCGCCTTTTTTCATCACCAATACAAGCGCGGGCATAGCAGTCCCCACGACATGTTTTGGGCGGCGGAGTCTGTTCCTATTATGTTCGATCCCCAGGCATACGACGACTTCATAAAACCTGTCTCCGAGGACGAGCTTCTCTCTGCAATGAAAGCTTTCAACAAGGACAGAAGTCCGGGGCCGGACGGTTGGCCGATTGAATTTTTCATTCATTTCTATGACCTGTTTAAAAGGGACCTCCTGCGCACGGTTGAAGCATCCCGTATGTCGGGACATATCCACAGCTCTCTTTCTTCCACGTTCATCGCCCTGATTCCCAAGAAGAAAGAAACCGCCTCTCTCGACGATTTCCGCCCTATCTCATTATGCAACACTCTTTTCAAAATAATCTCCAAAATTATTGCGGATAGATTAAAGCCTGTTTTAAATCAATTTATCTCCAGGAACCAGCACGCCTTCTTAAAAGATAGAAATATCTGGGACGCTGTGGCCATGACCCAAGAGTGCCTTTACTCCATGGCGACAAACAAAACAGAGGTGGCAATCTACAAAATCGACCTCAAAAAAGCTTTTGATTGCGTGGACTGGGGCTTCCTACGCATTTTGCTGGCAAAAATCGGCCTCAGAACTAAAGGAATCGAATGGGTAATGGCTTGTGTGGAAAACGTGCATTTCTCAGTGATCATTAATGGAATTCCTTCCCCCTTCTTCAAAGCCGAGAGAGGGCTACGCCAGGGATGCCCTCTCTCCCCACTGCTGTTCATCTTAGTCATGAACTCTCTCAGCTTGCAGATAAATAAGGCGGTCCAGGAAAAGGAAATTAGACCGATCAAAATCTGCAAAGACATCCATCTCTCCCATAATCTGTTTGTAGATGACATTCTCATTTTTGCCATGCTATGCAAAAAATCATGGTCCTGTATTCACATCATTCTAAAAAAATTTCAATCAGCTTCTGGCATCCTCATTAATGGGGACAAATCAAAGCTGTTTCACAACAACTTGAATGAAGACCTCATTTCCTGGACTGCGTCCCTGCTTGGCTGCTCCCAGGAGACAATTGACAATGGTATTAAATACCTTGGCTTTAATCTGAAGGCAAAGAGCTATCGAAAACAGGATTGGTCATGACTCATTGACCGTTTCTACTACAGGATCTCGGGATGGGAATGGAGATTCCTCTCTCTGGCCGGCAGATTCATCTTGGTGCAATCAGTGCTGTCCCAGCTTGCGGTCTATTAGGCCCATCTTTTCCTTCTTCCTATCTCCATCACTAATAAAATGAGCTCTCTAGCAGCAAACTTTTTATGGGGTGGCCGCTCCTTTCAATCAAAAATTCACCTTGTCAGGATGGAGGATATCTCTAGACCCAGGAAAGATGGTGGATGGGGACTTTTAAATCTGAAAATCTTTGGGAAGGCCCTCATCTACAAAACACTTCACAGAGGGATCTTTGGGAGTGGCCCATGGAGTCTCCTCATTAACAGGAAATACCTCAAGGGAAAAGGCATCATTTTCTGGTACAGAAGGAAAACATTGGGAAAAAAGAGTGGATCTGCTATTTGGTTGGGCTTCAGAAAGCTCCAACATTTCTTCATGGATAATCTGCGATGGAAAATCCACACAGGGGCTAGCATTCTCATTGGAATTGACTGCATTCTAAATGGCCCATCTACCTTTCCTCCCTCCCTGACCATCTATCTCCAAAATAAAGGAATTTTCACATGGGACAAGTTAATCATCTCCTGGTCAAACCTTTCCCCAGTCTGGAAATCTGCTTCTGATCTTCACCTCCCGCCCCCCCTCTCCCCTCTCTGGACCTCCTTCGAAAAAGGCCTCTCGAACAGGCCCATCCACCGTGCTGCTCCAAAGGACGCGTTGGTATGGGCCCTACCGAACAACCCCCTCCCCATCTCTGTCAAAAACATTTATGCTGCAGTCACCCCATCCGCTTCTCTCCCCCCCATGATCTTCCCGATGTCCCTCTGGAAAGTCTCCTGCCCTCTCAAAATGGTCCTATTTCTATGGCTCGTTTTCAGCAACAAAAATCTTACCTGGGATATGCTACAGAAGAAGGGATGGTTAGGGCCGGGGCGCTGTCCATTATGCCTCATGGACTCTGAAACGAATTTTCACCTTCTCTTCACCTGCCATATCTCCTCGTCCATATGGTATGATCTCTCCCTCTCCTTCGGTTTTCCTCATATTTCTTTCTCTTCTGTTCAGGAAGCAATCAATTGGTGGAGTGGCCAGTCAGACATATGGAGATCCCTCTTCACTCACTCTTGCTGGCTCATTTGGAAATGGAGGAACTCTATCATCTTCCAAGATACAAAAATGCCGGTGTCTGCTCTTCTAAGCTTTGTCAAAGCCTCCTATTTCTGAGCCTCCTGCTCCAGCATCTGTTTTGTCAGCTGTTCTTTCTTCTGTTAAATATCGAGCTTTCTCTCTTTCGGAACGAGCTGTTCAGTGAATTTTTCATCTTTCTCTCTGCCTGTACATGGCAGCTCCTGCCTGGAACTGTGCCTGACAGTGAATTTCTTCCTTTGTCTCCCGTCTCTCGGTATTTTTTGCTGTTTTTCGGGAACGTTTTCTAGTTTTTCCTGTTGATGGCGCAAACATATTGCTTCTTGTCTCTTGTCATTTGTAGAGATATCTGATGTAAAGGGGGTCTCGGGGATATATTTCTGCCTGTTGCAAGGTCTGTATATGGGAGTCTTTTCCTCTCGTTTTTCTGTCTCCTTTGTTGTTTAGTTTTTTGGTCCAAATCCTGTCATTGCCTGTTTCAGACAGCGCAAGTATGCAGTTGTTATGTCTTTCAACGTTTCGGGCTTCATGTCTTAGCAGAAACATCTGTTGTTTAGGTGTTTATGTCTATTTTCGTTCTCGGGCTTCATGTCCATGCAGGATCTTCCTTTGTTTAGGAGGTCTCGGGTTTCATCAGGCCTCATCTCTCTGCCTGGAGTTAATCATGAACATGGAGTCATATCTCTGGATATCTCTTTTCTCGCTGTCTGTTTTCTTTGTCCGCCTCGGTCTTGCCTGTAACGACAGCGCATGTATGCAGATGCCTTAACATTATCTCTTTTGTTATGCTGTCTCGAGGCTTCTTATACAGGCCTTCGTTTCCTCCAACCGGGCTTGGCTTCTTTTTGCTTAATATCCTTTCATGTAATTTCGTTTCTTCTGAAGCAGATCTATATTTCCAGAATATAACATATTGATTTTTCTTCTGAAAAAAAAAGTATAGCGGAGAAGTTTATGGAATCGATAAATATGTTTATATACGTAATGCATTTCCACCTGTGTACGAACTAAAGTTGGGAAATGTAATTGTCTATTGAGCATTGGTCAACTATTGAGGTTGTATTGTGATGAAAATGTTGATTATGTATTGTAAAATTACCATGTCTTTTCAATCCAAATTTAAGATTGTGGTTATTATGAATAACAATAATGAGAAACATTAAGTTAAAAAATTAATTCAAATAACAGTAAGTACGAAATCAATATATTAACCAGAAAAAGAATGAGGATAGCGCCAAAGAAAACAAGCCATGCAGAATTTTATGACCTATTACAGTCAACAATAGGTAAATGGGTCTTATCCTCCAAAGAAAACAAGCCATGCAGAATTTTATGACCTATTACAGTCAACAATAGGTAAATGGGTCTTCTCATAGTACCAGAAGAAGGTGGAATATTTTATGATGTGTATTTTGGGTGTTTATAAAACTTTATTAACTGTTCCTCTACATTCACTTGTGTTGGTTATAGTATACACATTCTTGCATATTGGGTATATTATTGTAAGTTTTTATTTTTATGTTGGAAAGGAAAATGATATATTATATGAATATTTTATAATGTTAGGATTAAGATTAAAAAATTATGTGAATGTATTTGATATTATTTGTTTTTATAAAATGCTGTTTTTGTGTTTAGATTATGAGAATAATAAGATATTAGATTATGATAATAATAAGTGTTATGTGGTAGTTAATTCTTGTTACGTAATTTAAATATAGTTAAATTAGATAGAAAGAGTTGTATGCATTAATAATAAATAATTAGATGTTTAACCTGGTCGATAAGAAACATAAGCACATTGAGAGGGCGTAGGGTCATAGATAATTAAATCTAGGTTAAAGGTTTACAAAAAAATATGCAAGTTGTCAAATGTGAGACGGTGAAGAAAAATATGTTAGTTGTGAAGGATTAATAAAATGTCTACATTGACCTAAGAATGTGATATCCAAGTCAATAATTAGATTAATAGTTGCAGACATTGCCATCTATGTTAACATGGATTGGATCTCAAATCTAATATAACTATATCCATTCTCTTGGAGGAGATATTCTATATAACTCCCTTATTTATAATATTCATCTTAATATTTTTAAAATAAGTGTGCATCTTTATATTGTATGTTTAAAAACATATCTAATATATCATTTTTTTCAAAAGATTTGAATAAAGTTGATATGATATTTATTGTGACCATTTTGATATTATGTAGATGTAGTTCACTATGTGAACAAGATTCAATTTTAGTATATAATTATTTGTAAACTAATATGAATTAAGCATGGTTCCAACACAAATTATTTAAGTGGAACCTAAATAATTTTTATAATTTTTATATTAAAATTAAAAACTCTAACTTTCAATATTATATATATTAAATAATTAGATAAGATAATAACTAATCAAGAATAAAAAATGTATTTATCATAAATATTTTATTTTGTTTAATAAAAACTTTAAAATGGAATAAATTTTTTTAAATAAATATATACCTTAAATCTTATTGTAACATCTAAAATAAAAAAAAAAAATAAAATAATTAAATAAAATATTAGTAAAACTATGCTTTTTTTAAGATTGCATCATTGTACCATGGAAAATATATGCATCAGAGGATTAAACTACCGATTGTCCATTTTTGTCCTTAAATTTTTCAAAGTAGATTTTTAGCTATCATTTCAAGGGGGTGGGTCCAAAAAAGTGATAAGTTTTACGAAAAAAGCTAAATTATTGGGTAAAATGATTTTGATAAGTAAATATGGGTGACTTCATGTTAAAATTAAAAAATAATTGTTTTTAAAAGTCATTCAGGGTGAAAAGCTCACGTTAGCACCAATATTCTACAACCATGTTAAAATTAAAAAATACTTATTTTAAAAGTCATTCAGGGTGAAAGGCTCACATTAACACCAAATGATGGCCTCCCGCCAATACGAAATATCTCTGACCTCTGTCCGGAAGCGAATTAAAGTTGACTTAAATGGTTGGTACTTGCGTTGGTAAGCGGATTAGGGTTATGACCTTTGTCCCCGGTTGGCAACCTCCATTTGCCGGTTCACCCCTTTATATTTCTAAAACCCTTTGTCAACCCGTCATTTGCTTTGGGCGCCTTCTGTTTTCAATGTGCTCTGCTCTGTAGGGAGATGCCGCCTCTCTGTCACTTTGGTTCGATTTCTTTGACTTTAATGAGTTTCCTCGACCCCTTCTTAACGTTACTGTGATGCTCCAACGCTCATGAGGTCGCTGTCACCTGTTCAGGGTTTGTAACTATTACAACTGGTTCATTTTGCTCAGATTTTTGTTTATAATGCTGCTCCTATTCGGCTCTGCTGACTTGCTATTTTATGACAGGGTTTTCTACAGGCGCTCTCGCTCCATTCGCACTTGGATAGGTAAGTTCTGGTTCCTTGATTTAATTGTTTCACCTCTCCTTTTCGTGCCTGAGACACTCGCTCCTTGTCTTCAGGGTTTATGGGTGGTTTGGTGGCTCGGCTCGGCCTCCTCTGTTCGGGTAAGTTCTAACCTTACCATTCACATCTATTTCTCAATTTTTCTCTGTGATTACTCAGGTCATGCGCCGCTAACTTTCTCTGTTGTTTGTTTGCAGGTGGTCGGGTTCTATGGCTTCTGGGCAATGCTCCTCGTGGTTGCAGTCCAAACCCTCGGACCCTCCAGTCACTGGTTCTTCAGGTAGGGTCTTGAACTTTTAGGTCTTTAGTTCATAGGTTTGTTTGTTGAGACTTGGCTCCAAGCTTTCTGTTGCCTGCGCAACGAGGTTGACTGCTCTCGGTCGTTAATGTATTTGTCTTCTGTAATTTCGTGAGTGTATTTGCCTCCGTCCTGTAAGGTTCTTCTGGGTTTTTTTGAAACCCTTTACTGTAGGTGACGCTTCGGTATTTCGAACCCGTTTTATAGGTTCCGTTGATGTATTTGCTGTCAGTGATTTCCACTGTGCAAACCCTCGTTCTGTTACTGGGTTTACTTGTAACCCTCGGGCATTTGAGATCCGAGGTTGCCGATACTATGGCACTCTCTTATTGTATTAACTCTATGGTTCTGCAATTTAAGTTATTTCCGTTTTGCTTATATCACTGGTTATTGTATTTCCCCTTCGGGGTTTGACTACTGTTCGTATGTTTTGGATGTTGAATGATATGCCGGTTCTTGAAAAAGAGTTTCGAACAGTGTACAATGATTGTTTACATTCTAGGGAAGATACAATATATGCTAGAGTTTTATCATGATTCTTTATTCAGTTCTTGAAAAGATTTAGGGGTTCCACGAAATACCTGTTGGTTATATTCGCATGCACTGCCTGTACTCTCTGTGTCTGAAAGTAATTCAACTGTCACGTCTGCTACGGTTTTGATGCTGCCTGTATGTTGATTGGTGTACACCACCGGCTATCTGCTCTCTTGAAAAGTATCCTGTTGGTCACGTCTGCTCCACCCGTGACTTTTATCTGTTTCTGTTTTACAAACTCATTTATTCGTACAGTAGACTAGAATAGAAAAGCATGAAATCAAATAATTATAGTGATGATAAGAAGTACATAAAAGTAGATGATAATATCTTTTTCAGAAATGACTGTATTTCTTTCTTGTCTCGTCTGAGAGGGAATCCCGTACAATGGTTCTCTTCTTGCTTATATCCTAATGAAAACATAACTGTTCTGTGTAAACTGTCTCAACAGAAATTAACTGTTTTGTCAGTTCTTTAACTGTCTTTAACTAATGAACTTTAAAGAAACTAATTAATTATTTTTTCCCTGTTACTAATTCCTAATAAACAGTAACAGTGTTTCCACTACAATTCCTTAATCCTATCAACCTACAGACAGATAAAATAAAATAACACAAGTAAAATAAAATTACATCACTGACAAGCCCAACACTTGTCCAATTAAAAAAATAACCGATTGTGTGTTCTGGTAATTTCGTGAGACTGCCAGCCACTTCATGTCTCCTCAGAGCTAGATGCTCCTGCATCAGGCTCCCGGGGTGGCAAAAAGTCATGGCTCCGTTCCATGAGGTCGTCAATAGAGTAGCCTGCCTTTTGTATTTGCGTCGCATTAAGCCACGAACTGTCCTCTATTGGACGGTTCTTCCACTTTACCAAATATCTCAAATACTCCTTCCTGCGTGTGCGCTTTGCTACCTGTGTGTCCAAAATTCCCTCAATCTCGACGGGTGGTGCCATCGGCATCTGTCTCGTCCATGAATCTCTTTCCAATTTGGTGTCCCGCTGTGGCTCTGCTGCTGCATCATCTGCCGAACCTGCAACATAAGGGAACAGATCTGCCACGTTGAAGATAGGGGAAATACCAATCCCTGGTGGCAACTGTATCTCATAAGCGTTCGCAGAAAATTTGTGAATGATCTTGCAGGGCCCGATTTTCTTAAACTTGAGCTTGCTGTACTCTCGCTTTGGAAATCGTTCCTTGCGTAAATACGCAAGAACTTCATCCCCGACATTAAACTGAACTTCCCGGCGTTTTGTATCAGCTCGCTGCTTGTACCTCTGACTGTTGTCCTGTAGTTTTAGCTTAACCTGTTCGTGCAGTTTGCTCATAGCTTGGGCGAAATCTTCTCCATCAGCGCTCCGTTTCTCCAGTTTCCCCAAATCTCGTAACTCATGTACTCCTCGCGGATGCATGCCGTACAGGATTTGGAATGGACTGTAGCCTGTGCTACGGTTAGGGGAATCATTATATGCAAATTCCGCCTGTGCCAGTACACGATCCCAAGTCCGGGAATTTTCACCTGTTAGACTTCTGAGCAAATTCCCCAGACTCCGGTTCACTACCTCCGTCTGTCCGTCCGTCTGCGGATGGTAAGCGGAGCTGAACTGCAACTGAGTATCTAACTTCTTCCACAGGGTTATCCAGAAATGACCTGTAAACTTGACATCTCTGTCAGAGATAATGGTTCGTGGAAGTCCGTGTAACCGCACAATCTCTGTAAAGAAAAGATGTGCTATGTAAGTAGCATCGCTGGTTTTCCTGCACGGTACAAAGTGTGCCATCTTCGAAAATCGGTCGACTACAACCATCACTGAATCAAAGCCGCGTTGTGTTTTTGGCAAACCTAGCACAAAATCCATGTTGACCGAATCCCAAGGCCGGCTAGGAATAGGCAATGGCATATAAAGTCCATTTGTTCTGACTGTGACCTTTTGCCAATTGACAAGTTTTACATCTAGTCACATACCTCTGCACGTCCCGCTGTAATTTAGGCCAAAAATAGAAATGTTGTACCTGAGCAATGGTTTTATCAATTCCAAAGTGTCCTGCTAGGCCTCCGCTGTGTTTCTCCTGTATGATATTTTCCCGCATGGAACAATTGGGAATGCATAACTGCCCTCCTTTGAACAGCAATCCTTCCTGAAGATTATAGTCCAGCCACTTGCTGTCATTTCGTAACAGCGGGTTTTGGCAAGCCTCATAGGCTTCCATAAACTCGGTGTCAGTCGGATACAGCTCCTTTAAATGTTCAAATCCTAAGATCTGCATTGTGCTCTCCTGTAACAGTAATGTTCTCCTACTAAGTGCATCTGCTACCTTATTCGATTGCCCACTAATGTACTTTAGTACAAACGTGAAACTTTGCAGGTACTCAACCCAAGCTGCATGCTTGTGGTTCAATTTATGCTGTTGCATAATGTACTGTAACGCAGAATTATCAGAAAATAAAACAAATTCGTTACCCAATAGATAATGTCGCCAATGCTTCAAAGCCTGCACAATGGCGTAAAATTCCTTGTCATAGGTTGAGTACTTTTGTCTGCTCTCGTTTAGTTTTTCGCTGAAATAAGCAACTGGTCTGTCCTCCTGGCTCAGGACTGCTCCAATGGCTGTACCACTGGCGTCGCAATGAACTTGAAAAAGTTTGTTGAAATCAGGCAGTCTCAACACAGGTCTTTCAGTAATCTTCTTTTTCAAGATTTGAAAACTGTTTTCTGCTGCTTCAGTCCAGTGAAATGGCTGATTCACTTTCTTGATTGTATCTAACATTGGTGCACAAATCTCGCTGAAATTTCTGATGAACTTCCTGTAAAAACTGGCAAGTCCATGGAAACTTCGAACTTCAAACAAACTCTTCGGAGAAGGCCAGCTAACTATAGTTGTTACCTTTTCTGGATCCATTTTTAATTCATTCTCCGCAATAACAAAACCCAGATATATTAGTTCCCGCTGAAAAAAGGTACATTTCTTCAAGTTAATCAACAGCTTGTTTTGCTGTAATTTTCTCAATACACTCTGCAAATGCCTGAAATGCTCCTCCTTAGTTTTACTAAAAATCAGAATATCGTCCAAGTAAACTATAACAAACTTACTGTTAAATTCCTTCAGCACTTCATTCATCAGACGCATGAATGTGCTGGGAGCGTTGCTCAAACCAAATGGCATCACCAGCCATTCGTATAAGCCTTCGTTTGTCTTGAAAGCAGTTTTGCATTCATCTCCCTCACGAATCTGGATCTGGTGATATCCACTCTTCAAGTCAATCTTGGAAAAATAAGTCGCTCCACTCAGACAATCCATCATATCTTCCATCCTTGGTAAGGGAAACCTGTACCTAACAGTAATCTTGTTAATAGCCCTGGAATCCGTACACATTCTCCACTCTCCTCCTTTCTTGGGAGCCAAAACAGTGGGTACTGCGCAAGGGCTCATGCTCTCCCGAATCAAACCTTTGTCCAACAACTCTTGGACCTGTTTCCTGATCTCTTCATGGTCCTTGGGACTCATGCGGTAGGCTGCTTTATTTGGCAGACTTGCCCCTGGTATAAAGTCAATGCAGTGACTGATACCCCTCCTAGGTGGCAAATCATCTGGAAGATTATCCACCACAATGTCTCCAAAATCCTACAGCAACCTCTGAACTTCTTCTGGCAAATCTGAAACCTGTGTGTGGAGTACCACTGTTCTTGGTCTCCTTATGACAGCAAAATTTATCTCGCTGTCTTCAATCTGCTTTATGAATTCTTTCCCACCTAACAGCACTGCTTTCACTCCACTAGCTTCTGCTGTGGTCTCCTCTTTGACGGGTACAAGCGTATGCTTGATCCCATCTTTCACAAATTTGTAGCAGTTAGTTTTCCCATCGTGAACTGCACTTCTGTCAAACTGCCAAGGTCGTCCTAATAGCAAATGACAGAGATCCATTGGCATTACATCGCAAAGAATCTTGTCCTTATACTTACCAATCTGGAACTCTACCTCACACTGTTCATCAACTAACAGTTGATGCCCCTTCTGCAACCACGATACTTTGTAGGGAGTGGGATGTTTCAGCTTCTTTAATCCCAGCTTCTCCACCATCTCCACAGCTACTAGATTATCGGTACTCCCACTGTCAATGATCACCTTACAGCACTTACCTCGTGACTTGAAAACAATGCGAAACAAATCCTTTCGCTGATCTGGCTCTGCAACTTCCTTTGCTGGCTTTAACAGCACCTTATTCAATACCAAGGCTTCACCTATCTCAGGTGTGTTCTCCACTTCTTGAGATGTCTCCTCTGCATCCTCTGGCTGAGAAACATAGGTGCCTCTCCCACCTGCTGGTTCACCCTCAGGACAGTCATATGACTTATGTCCCATTTTGTGACAACGATAACATCGGACAGTTCCCCTGCCTTGACCAAATCCTTGTCCTCTCTAAGCTGGTCGTCCTTCCCTGTTGCTGTTGTCCTTATCTGTCGCACCAGCAGATTTGGAACTGCTGCCCTCCTCATTTGGACTTGCACCTCTACCTCTGCCATAAACTTTGCCTTTTCCCCTGCCAGAACCACCTCCTCTCCTGGTGTTCTGTTTCCTATTTATCTTCTCCTCTGCCTTCAGTGCAAACTGATAGGCTCATCCAACGTCTGTGGTGAAAGGATACCAATTTCATCCAAAATCTCTCCCCTCAAGCCATTTACAAATCTGGCTGTTTTCTCTGAGGTATCTTCCACATACCCTACTCGCAGATTCAATTTATAGAATTCCTTTGTAAACTCCCTAATAGTCATTCCCCTTTGTTTCAGGTTCTGTACCTGTCTGTACAACATAATTTGATAGTCTTTCGGTAGGAACTTCTCTTTCAGCTTTGCTTCCATCCTGGCCCATTTCTTGATTGGCTGTTTGTTTAATCTCCTTCTTTCTGCCTGAACGTTGTCCCACCATAAGGACGCATGTCCTTTCAGCTTGGTGGC
>APFE031424946.1:0-10525 GCA_000404065.3 Pinus taeda
GAGGTCCATGATCTTCTCCATGATCTTTTCCATGAGGTTTATCTTATCAAATTCGAATTTGATCATTCAAGGCCACATAAAGGTGTCTTGGAAGCTTCCTTGCAACCTACACATGTCACCAAAACAACCCACTTTCCATATATAAAGTAAAATATATTATTTTCTAATATTTAATCAAGAATTTCTCTCAAAAATGCTTAAAAATAAACAATATTTGGAAAATATGAATGAGACCCATTAATGGTGAATAGTAGGAAAAATGGAGTGACAAGGTGATGAATAGTGAGCGAAATAATGGAAGCATAGGTGAAAAATGTATGGTAATGAGTGCCATTTTTGGAGCCCAACAGGCAACACCCCGGAAAATGTTGGTTTTGGACCCTATGTTAGGTTGGGCAGACCCACCTATGGTTTTGTGCATGATTTTCACACATGTTTTTTAGATGCGATGGTTTTTGGTCCATGGTATTGGATGCTTCGGCATGTATAAATATGTATTATAACATTGAAAGGAACATAATGAAAAATCAAGCTGGTAGTCCCGGTTTTGGGATCCAAGGGAAAATCTTTGTGTAAATGTGTTTTATGTGTTGTTCTCTCGCATTATTTATTTTCTATGTTTTAGAATTTGTATGTAGGTAGTTTCTGTACGGGGTTAAAACCTACACTGAGATCTAGGAAAAGTTCGAGAAATCAAGAAAATGAAAGTGAACAGCAAGTTTCAACTTCCTCACCAAAGGTGACTCCACAAGAATCTCAGCCTGCAAAACAAATAAATAAAGGAAAGTAGCAGAAAAATGCAAATGGCAAGACACAGATATTTCGAGGTGAGTCTCCTCAAGATCAAACTGGAAAAATTCCTTTGTAGAAACTTATTTCAATTCCTCAAATAATTCCAGCCATGAAGAAAGGTGAAGATGAGAGTGAAAAGACTTCTAAACAAGGTCACTTGTTTAGTCTTACCAAGGAGTTGGAAAAGGTAAGAATACAAGTTCCCCTTACAAAATTGGCAAAAACACATACTTATCAAAAGGAGATTCCTGCGTTTATTAATTTAAAAGAAAATGAGAGTGACACTGTAAATCTGCAAGAATATAAACCAGTGGTGGTTTTTGGTCCACATGTAGAGGAAGTAGATTCTTCAATACCTCCTTTTATATTTCCCTATTGGTTCATGATTTCCTCCTACATAATTGTATGTTTGATTCGGGAGCTTCACATAATCTTATGCCTTTGTCAGCGATGAAGTAATTAAATCTACAAGTGACCAAACCTTAGAAAGATTTGTATTCTTTTGATTTAAACAAGGTTAAGTGTCTGGGGGTTATTAAGGATCTGGCAGTGTCACTAGTCCAAATTCCAGCTAGAAGCTTGGTCATGGATGTTCTAGTAGCATATGCTTTTATCTAGGTCCTGGGGGGATAAATTGGGAGGCGTTTTGAAACTAGACTTTACATATGTTGTTATACCAATTTTTGGTGGGGAGGAGAGGAGATTGTATAGAGAAACTAAGTTTGTAAAGACAATTACAAAAAACGAAGCAAGCAATTCACCTGTGTATAGTCAGGAGAAGGATGACTTTGCTTGTTTCACACTGCATGATAATGCAGAGCTGGCTGAAGATAATCAAAAACAGCTTGCTTCAGCCAATGTAATTAGAAAGTTGCAAACAAAAGAAGTGTGGAAATGTTTCTTTGATGGAGCTTATTCCAAGGAAGGAACAGGTGCTGGTTTTCTTCTAATTGCACCTGGAGGTAATATGTTCCCTTTTTCTTTCAAATTAGAGTTCGAGGCAACTAACAATGTGGCAGAATATGATTCCTTTATTATTGCTCTACAAACAGCCAAACAGATGGGAGTCAAGTCAATTTCTGCTTTTAGAGATTCAGAGCTAATTATTAAGCAAATAAAAGATCATTGCCAAACAAAGCATCCTAGGCTCCAGGCATACAGAAATGAGGTATGGGATTTGATTGAAAACTTCTTTGAAGCACTTTCAAGCCTCCTATTAATCCAAGACTAAAGTATGAGGTAGAAATGAGATACAAACCTTTTGTTCTTGATAATGTTAAGAACTAGCAAGTTTTGAAGATGGCCAACAAATTGAGGAGTTTTTTACTATGGTTGAAGAGTTCCAAGGCACAGAAATTGATCAGGACGAAGAAGAGACAACGAAAATTGCAAGAGCCAGTGGTTTAAAAGATTCAATAGCAAATCATAAGATCTTTCAATTGAGAGATAATACTCTGCCAAAGGGACTTGTTCCTCTTGAAAGGATTTTTAATTCCAATGATGTGGTTGTGGACTTAAGGAAAATCTCACAAGATGAACATATTCAGGATCAAAACATTGGAACTCAGGAGAATCCCAGGTTATTCAAATTATATGTTGGAGTTTCACCTAATTTTCAAGAAAGATATATTAAACTTTTCAAGAATTATGTTGATGTCTTTGCATGGTCCTATGAAGGTCTCAAAACCTATGATGTAAATATTATTCAGCATAAGATTCCTTTGAAGGAGGGGGTTAAACCTTACAAACATAAGCTTAGACAGATAAATCCTCTGCTTCTACCATTAATTGAAAAGGAGGTCAAGAAGTTGCTTGATGCTAAAATCATGGTCCCACTCAGGTATTCTGATTGGGTGGCTAATCTAATACCTGTGAGAAAGAAAAATGGAGAAATAAGATTGTGTGTGGACTTCAGAAATGTCAACAGGGCTTCTTTGAAAGATAACTATCCATTGCATAAGATGGATCATGTGCTGCAAAACGTAATGGGATCTTTTAGAATGTCAATGCTAGATGGATTTTCTGGTTATAACTAAGTGGCTATGGATAAGGATGATCAGAAGAAAACAACGTTCACAACCCCCTGGGGAACATTTATGTATGCTAGAATGCCTTTCGGATTGATGAATGCAGGTGCTACTTTTCAAAGGGCTATATACATTGCTTTTGTTGGAGATAAGTTTGTAGTAATATATTTAGATGATATTACTATTTTCTCAAAGTCTGATGAAGAACATTTGGATCATTTGAAGAAGACTTTTGATAAATGTAGAAGATTTCGACTTTCCTTAACTTCCAAGAAATCCATTTTTGCTCTTGAAGAAGGAAAATTATTGGGACACATTGTTTCCAGAGAAGGAGTGAAGATAGATCCAGCCAGAGTACAAGCTGTGCAAAAAATACCATTGCCCAAGAGTAAAAAGGATATTCAAAAGTTTCTAGGAAAGATAAACTTCCTGAGAAGATTTGTATCCAACTATGCAGAAATTTTAAAAGAAATTACTAATATGCTAAAAAAGGAGAATGAAGTGAGTTGGACCAAAAAAGCTAGAGAATCATTTTCTAGGATTAAAGAGGCATTATAGGTAGCTCTAGTCTTAATTAGCCCTAATTACCAAAAGCCTTTCCAAATTTTTTCATTTGCCTCATCAAGCTCAATAGTTGTTGTCTTACTGCAGAAGAATGATGAAGAGAGAGAGCAGCCAGTTGCATTCTTCAGTAAGATTCTTAGGGATTCTGAGCTGAAATATAATATTCATGAGAAACAGGTGTACGCCTTGGTAAAAGCCCTGAAAGCTTTTAGAACTTATGTGCTGCAATCCCAAATCATTGCTTATGTGCCAAATGTTGCAGTGAAAGATATATTACTACAGGGGGATGTAGAAGGCAGAAGAGGAAAGTGGATTGCCAAGATCCAAGAATATGATTTGGACATAATACCTACAAAGTTGGTGAAAGGACAAGGATTGGAAAAAATGTTGACAAAATCAAACTTTCAGGCATTGGGAATTAACTTGTTGGCACCTATGGATGAAAAAACAGCCGAAGAAAGTGAAGGAGAGCAAGATCCAGGTATGAAGATCATGTATAAATTTTTGTGTTCGGAATGGTATAAGCATATAATTCACTATTTGTGCTTTCTTTCTTGTCCTCAATCCTTAGATAGAACAAAGTATAGGGCACTAAATATCAAGGCACAACCATATGTAATTGTGGAAGGTGAATTGTACTGGAAGGATCCTGCTGGAATTCTATTGCTATGTTTAACAGTGGATGAATTTACACAAACAATTAAAGATTATCATGAGGGGTTTTGTGGAGGACATTATAGTTGGAAAGTAACTGCACATAAGATCCTTCAAGCATGATTCTATTGGCCTACTTTATTTGGTGATACATATAAGTTTGTTAAAATTTGTCAGAAGTGTCAGCTTTTTGTTGATAAGAAGAGATTAGCTCCTTTACCTTTGATTCTAGTTTTCATAGAGGAGCCATTTAGGCAATGCGGATTGGACTTTGTTGGATAAATCAATCCACCTTCAAGCAGACAACACAGGTGGGTTCTCACAGCAACTGATTACTTCACCAAATGGGTAGAGGCAATTCCTACTAAGAGAGAAAATGATCAGATAGTAATGAAGTTCATGGAAGAAAATATTTTCAACAGATTTGGTTGCCCCATTAAAATTATAACAAATAATGCTCAAGTCTTCAACTCAAGTAAGTTTATTGCTTTTTGTCACAAGTATAATGTTATTTTGTCCCACTCAACAGCTTACCATCCTCAGGGAAATGGATTAGTTGAGTCTACCAACAAAACTTTGATCAAGATCCTTAAGAAAACCATTGCAGAAAATCAAAGAGATTGGGATTCTAATTTAAAGTTTGCTCTGTGGGCTACTAGAGTAACTACAAGAAGATCTACAGTGAAATCACCTTTTGAATTAGTATATGGAACTCAGGCTTTGTTTCCAAGTCAACTTGTAAAGCCAGTGATTGCAATGATTCAAGAGGCGAAAGAAGAACTAAATGCTTTGGTAAGAAGAATGAACAAAGTGGTGGAGCTTAGCGAGAACAGGGAGAAGGTAAGAGACAACTTGATTATGTATCAATTCAAGATGAAAAATATTTTTGACAAAAAAGCCAAGGAAATCGATTTTAAAGTTGCAGACTTAGTATTGAGATGGGATACCAGAAGAGAAGACAAGGGTAAACATGGAAAGTTTGATCCTCTCTGGTATGGTCCTTTTAGAATTTCTGAAGTGAGATCTAATAATACCTTCATTCTTGAGAATCTTGATGGTGAAACTCTACAACTGCCTGTAAATGGGCAATACTTAAAGCACTACTTCCAGTTCTAAAGAATAAGCATCATTCATTGTGAATACGGAGTGAAATCATTGTACAAATGCCATATTATTTCAGTTTATGCAAAGCAATATATGACTCCATGCCCGAAGTGAAGGCACTAATCTGCGGTTCTTAGCGCTTCTGTGGCAAAATCACTATCCCCAGGTGGAGCCAGATGTTGTAGCATGTATTTTGTTGTTTTTTTCATTCAAAAATCACTTGAAAAATATTTTGAAAAAAGATAAGGCAAGTATATCGGAAATCAAAATATAAAGGAAATGAAGAAATATATTGGATTTACAACTGAAACAAGGGTTAAAGCATTAACACCAGACCCGAAATACTAAGTTATATCCACCGATTGCAATATGGGTGGGTCGGTCCCGAAATAATATATACAGCATGTTTAAAAGTTAGGCGGGTCCGCTGTATCGAAAGTCCTTTATATACATGCATATGGGTTCCACCGATCACGATTTGCAATGACGGACCCGAAACGATATATATTGTGTCTTATAATTGCAGCAGGTCAATCGTATCGCGAAGCATATTATAGATATATATATATATATGGAAAGTGCCAATTGCGATGAGCGATTGGATTCCAAACCCGATAGTTTGTACGCCATATTTTATATAACTCGACGCATCTGTCTTATCACCGGTTGTAAAGGTTTTATTAATATATTAAAAGCCACGTAGTTTTATATGCATTTCCATTATAAAGGATTATAATAGAAAGGCCGAACTTTAAGCATATATATATTATAGTTAAAAGCCCGGCGGGTCCGCAAGGCGTATTAAAAGGCAAATTTCAAGCTATAAGGCAGGATTTTGGGTGGAATGAAAATGGTAAGTGGTTTTTAGTGGAGATCACCCGATCCCACTTATCATTCAACACGTAGCAGCCAAGTGGAGAGAGGAAACCACCCATTTCAGGCGGGTATCCTCTGGGTTTATGTCCCACCCGAAACCTTTACAGACCATCTGATCTGAAAAGCGTAGATCAACAGTGGAGATAAATCGGCGGGAAGTATACCTTGGGAATTGCGTTGAGCCTGTATTGGAAGTGGAAAATAATTTTTTATCATATATTTTCATTATAAAATTTTTACGCATAATTCCAATATTTTCATAGTTATTGCGGCCTAAGGGTGCATAATTTAAGTTTTACAGGGATTTTCGGGCCGATTGTGATTTTCGATGGAAGTCAACGGAGTGTTGCATGGGAGGATTTGACAAGTTTATAAAGCAAGATTTACTCTTTTGAGTTCCATATTAATCGGAAGTTCGTGTTAATTTCGTTGTGTAATGCGGAAAATCAGGGTTAGAGCCGAAGCTTAAGAAGAAGACAATCCAATATATTTCTTGGCATTGTGGCCAATCAGAATGCCCATGTAAGCCCAGGATTACACAAACTAAATGTATTTCATTACGGATAAGATGAATTAAGCATCATTAGGGAATTCACAGAGGAATTCGGTAGTGGATCAATGGAGCAAGCCAGCAGTTATCATCTCCTCCTAAATCCAGTTATGTTCTTATTATTTCATGTTCTTTGAGGTGTCTTTTACCCTCTGTAAAATTTTCTAATAGTTTTAAATTCATATAGTTAGAAAAAAAGTTAGACAATTTGAGCAGTTTCAGAAATTAACAACTATTCCACAATGTATAAAAAGAGGAAATTTTACTAAGAAAGGGTTCGAATTTTGGAGAAGCCGGAGACTAAGCCACTGTATTCCTGATATCATCGTTGATTAATGAAAGAATCAGAAGTTTCCATGAGTTGTTGCATATAATTTTGTAAGCCTTTTTGTCATGTGTCATGCTATGTTTTCTTCTTTTCAAGTATAGTAAAGTTAAAATTCCTTAAAACAGCGCTCCTATACTTGAAGTCCTCACTTCCTTTCTAAATTATAGATAATAGTTTATGTGAAAGATCATCATATTGTCTATGATTCAATTCTCATCACCATAATTCCTCTAAGTTACGGATAGTAGTTTCTATGAAAGATCAGCATATTATCTTTAACTTTCCCCTTCAAACCTTCTTCATTTAACATTTATATCTAGTAGCAAATGGCATTCTGAGATGTTCTGGTCATACATGTATTAAGAGTTAAAGACTAAGTTTTCTAGGTCCTTCATTTGAGAACACAAAAAAACAAGTGACAGTAAGTAATTTTTATTAATGTCTTAAGCATAATTTCCCCACAGCCAGGAGATTGGTTTCTTAAGGAACAACAAGAACGATGATAATACTGGTAATGTTGTCCACATGGGGTAGCTCAAGCGGCAAGGGCCGTGGAAATGAAGTCTCACCGAACCGGAAGTCTTGGGTTCAAATCTTGGGCTACCCTTCCCCCGTTGAGGGGTTCTTAATGGACATGTAAATCGGAGAGTCTCGCGCCAGCTTACAAAAAAAAAATATTGGTAATGTTATTCCCCTTGTTGCTCTTGAATTATCCATAGTCCTCTGGGATGTGCCGTGGCCTCCTTGGAAAGTTGGTCGGCAACCATATTACGCTCCCTATAAATATGTTGACAAGAGATATAAGTAAATTGAGCTTTTAAGATCATGATTTCATCCAAAAATTTTCTAAGAGAGTGCATATGACATGCAGATGTGTTGTTGAACCAATTGATGATTATTTTAGAATCTCCAAATATCTGAATTTGATTGCATGCATGTGCAAGATAATTTTCAGTTTTATGCAATATTGTCCCCCCCCCCCCACACCCTTGTGCTTGTGATGCACCATCAAAATATGCCCACGGTAGATTGCGATCAATGAATTCAGGTGTCACGACACGACCAACAGGGGTGTGATTCTCTTTCGGGATTTCATGATAGGCAGATACAATTTAGGCAATGGATGACGGCGAATGAGCCACTCTTTCTCTAAAAATGATCCCATTCCTATTGAGCCAAATAGTCCAACAAGTTAGTAGCGGAAGACTGCGAACTTTTTGGTTCAAGGACCCAACCCTCCATTGATTCCAAGCTTCTAAAACATTGAGACTGTGCCATCTGTTAGTTAAGGATAATGTAGCTAGAAATTTTTCCCAAATGTGAAGCACCGTAGGGAAGAATAGAAAAAGGTGATCATTTGGTTCCTTTGCTTATTGATATAGCACACACCAAGAGGGACCGGAGAACGATCGTTTCATTAGATTGACCCCTGTTGGTGTCTTGTTATGTAAAACATTCCACCTGAATAGTTTAGTTTGCAGAGGTGCTTTAATTTCCAAATACTGTGCCACCAATCCAATAGCTCAGGCGGCCTATGGGCAACATGAATGATGAGATAACCAGCTTTGGGGGAATAAGTGCCATGAGCAGCAAGGGCCCAAATGAGTTCATCGACACCATCCTTTATACGAACATGGGATTCTGTCAACGCATTAATATAGCCATACCAATCTTGTTGCCATCACATAGGAATACCCAGATGCTCAACAGTTTTCCATGCTTGTGTAAAAACTTTGGTATTCCCAGGGTCAGCAATATGAGCAATAATAAGAATATATATGTTCTTGAGAAATTGAGTGAGGTCAGGAGGGAGGCAAAACATGTTGCCACAACCTGTCCAGGGGTCGATTCCAATTCACACAAATAAACCATCTCTAATTCTCCAAGTGAGTCCATTCCTGATGGTGGGTAAAGTATGTAATACTATGCGCCAAACCATGGATGTCCCATTTCTTTGCCAGGTGGGCAAGCGAATCCAATCCATAATCTGATGTGGCCAGATATATTTGTAGTGAATCACCTCTGTCCAAAGGCTATGGGACGTAACGATAAGCCATCCCATCTTTGCAGCTAGTGCATGAGCAAAGGAGGATAGGTCTTTCAATCCCTAGCCACCCCATTTATTTGGAATTGCAATGTGTATCTAACCCACCCAGGCAAAAGGTTTCCCTTCCTTATTACCATTCCAAAAGAATCTGCAGCAAATTTTTTCTATCCGCGATAAAATTCCTTTACGAATCCAAGCCAGCGACATCGAATACACAGGTGTAGCCTCCAAGATTATTGTAATTAGCACTAATCGACTCGCTCTCGAGAGGAATCTGTTATTCCAGTTGAGTAGTCTTTTTTCGATCTTGGCCACAAGTCAAATCTAGTCAGTGATCTTATAGCAGTGTGGTTTGATCCAAAACCCAAGGTATTTGAGCCCATCATCCAGTTCATGGCTCTATAATGGGAATTTTTGTTGTGTAACCCAAGCAACCTGTGGAGTGCAGGATGAGAGGGTGATAGTGGATTTCAATCGATTAGGTTCCATACCTGTGGCTGAAGAGAAGAGAAGCAAGATGTCATAGAATGAAGTGGTGTCCCAAATGCCTCCGTTGAGAAAGATGAGCACATCATCGGTGAAGAGGAGGTGGGTGAGAATACACTCGTCAGATATGTTGAGTCCCTGAAGGCACCCCTCTCTTTTGGCCAAGGCTATTAATCTGCTAAGTACCTCCATGACTAGTAGAAAGAGGAGAGGGGAGAGGGGGCATCCTTGTCTGAGTCCACGTTCTACATGAAAAAAGTTGGAAGCAAATCCATTGATCAGGACACTGAAAGAGATAGTAGTCATGCAACACATGATCCAATTAATGAAGGGAGGAGGAAAGCCTAAATGGGTGAGTAGAATTTTGAGATAGAGCCAGCTCACCTGATCAAAAGCTTTTGATAAGTCAATTTTTAGAATGGAATCTTTAAGATTTTTTGTCTTAATGGAGTGGAGAGCTTCTTGAGCTATGCCAATAGCCTCATGAATTTTTCTATTATGGAGGAAAGCAAATTGTTTCAAAGAAATATGACATGATAGGATAGGCTTAAGTTTATTAGCAATAATCTTGGCTATGATCTTATTTAGATAGTTGTAGAGTGAAATAGGTCTGAAATCATTGAAAGATATAGGAGAGTCAATTTTGGGGATGAGGGCGATAGACGTAGAGTTGATGGCCTCGTACATTCTCTCTGAAATCCTATAGTCCTCCACCACCTTTAGAATATCCTGTCCAATAGTATCGTAAAAGGCTAAGTAAAACTCAATAGTCCATCCGTTAGGTCCCAAACGTTTATCTTTTTTGAACCATTTTAGTGTGCTTTCCAATTCTCCCATAGTAATAGGATTGTAAGCTCCTCTGCCTCTTCCAGAACAACAAACCGAGGGAAGAGTCCAACGATCTAAACTATTTCGGCAAGGATGGCACCAGGGGGAGCCTTGAAAAGGTTATGGAAATGTGAGTTGGCCATGTGTGCCAGTTGATGAAAAGATGTTACGAGTTGACCATCCTCAGATGGCATGTGCCAAATGTTGTTGCTGATTTTTTAATGGCAGAAGTGTCCTCAGACACATAATTTTATTAAAAAACAAAAAAA
>APFE031424947.1:0-19438 GCA_000404065.3 Pinus taeda
ATCACTGTCTTGGAATACCTTCTAGACGCAGTCACAGCCTTGTCATATTTGTGATGAAGAGGATCTTGGTGATCCTATAGTAACACACTCTTTCTCTACATACATTCTAGACACAGTCATGATCTCAACATGGATGTAATTATGGTCTCAAAATATATACATTCATGGTCTTGATGGAGACATAGTTACTAGTTCATTATCTTGGTAAATGTCTCAGTGCAACTTTCATATATGTATGTATACATATCACTGTATAGGGATCTCGTTGTTATGGTGAAGATCTTGGTGAACGTGCAACAATGGTGCAATAGTAATGATCTTGGTGATGTAGTGGTGATGGCCATAGTGTTGCAGTAGTGATGACTTCAGTAGCAGTGATGATGATCTCAGCAATAACAAAGAAGAGGATTGGTGTATTGATCTTGGAGTGGCTAAATAAGTCAAGGTTCATGGTCTTGGTATTCATCAATCAGAATCTCTATAAGAAGAATTTTTGTGGGTTTTCCTCTCAAAGAGTGAGAGGTTTTGTCCTTGGAAGAAAACCAACATATTGTGTTCTTGTCTCTTTTTTGTTTTGGTAACTATTTGATGAAGTAAGAGAAGCACACTCTAATAAGAACAAGAGAATATTGTGCTAATAAGAAAAATAAAAGGCACCTCACAAATAGTTATCATCGTGAAAATAATATTATTAACCTAATTTTCCCTAGATTCTTCAACATGGTATCAAAGCCAGGTTCTGAAGTCAAAGGAAGGGCATAAAAGAGGCATTCAAGGGATCAAGTTTCAAGAAGGGTGTCAAATCAAGTTGAAGGGCTTTGTGTTTCAAAACCTACATCAAATATTAAAGGAACAATCTACAATGGTAAGGGATTTTGTCTACATAATCAAGGAGACAGTCTACAATAGCAAGACAATTTAGTCCTACAGTAAGATTGATTTGGATCCTTATCTGAAGTTCTTAGATAATTTCATAGTCTCATACTATCCACAGTCTCAGTGCTATGCTATTGAGATCTCGGTGCCACAATATGATTAAGTAATCTCAGTCAAAATATGAAGTCTCGATGTTAGATCACAAGTGCTCAAAACTTGGGTACATGGTAGCAGTTTCAGTGTCTCTCACAGTCTTGGTCTATGTCATACCATAGTGATTTGAACCTCGGATTGAATCCTTTCTATAAAATTAACAGTCTTGACATCTCGGATTCCCAGAGCTTGATGACACATACTCGATGGCATATGAAAGTTTGTATGGACAATACTCGATATAGAATGGAGGTGTCTGTTGATACAGCCATAGTAATACTAACTGATGGGTATCAATACTATAAGATGATAATCATGTCAAGTGACCTCAATGCTCTATGGTTCTACACAATGCTGCAAGGTTCCATAGTCCACTTATGTGATAACAATATAGTGCCATCTCAAGAATATCAACAATTTGTTAATCATAAGGATCAGATGTATAAGTCGAAGTTACTTGAAGGAAAGAAGGAAAGCTTCCTATCATTATAACAAGGATCTCATCCGAAGGAAGCATCAATTCATCTGCTTCAACCACTTTAATCATGATCAAGGTGGATATTTCATCTTCACATGTCAAGTAAGTATTTTTTGATTCTTTAATCAATTTGGTAAAATGACTTCGTGATTGCAAGGAGATCTATAGGTTGGATAGGTCATCAAGGGTCCTTGCATAAGGAGGATTGTCATAGCCCTCATAGATAATAGAATTCGGTGAACATATCAATGAAAAAGGTCTCCTTTGAATTCATAATGGAACTCTTAAGGTCCTCTCATCCCTATGTAGTAGGAGAGGAGACATCAAAAAGATATATGAAATGCTAGAAGATACATTCTCTAAAAATGCAGTAAAGAAGGACATATCACTTAGATCTGATCTCTACAAAATTGAAGGTATCAAAGAATGAAGGAATATATTCATAAGATTTCAATTGGGAGATCTGGGAGATATGATAAGAACATAACCTCATTCAACAATGATGATTATCTTCTTATGACAATGTCCATGAACAAGAAAGTTACCTTATTCGACAACTTGTAGTCTCTATGCTAGATAGAAAAAGAAAAGTTGAGGGAAAAAGTTCTGAAGGTTAAAGGACTCAAACATTTGCAGAAAGGAAAGAGAAGTTTTGGTCCTCAAACAAGATAGAACAATATGGCTAAGATTCAATGATATGAAAATATTATGGAAAGAAAGCTCATATCAACGGAAATATGGAGGAAGCTAAAAAAAAGGGGGGGGCCAAGGAAAGAGGGAGTAACATATCTCTACTATGATTGAGATGATATCCCTCAAAAAAGGTCTTATCATAAGCTCCTAAATATTTTGTTATAGATATGACCATGATAATAAGATGCATCGTGGCATCATGGAAGCATTACAAACAAGATTTCATGACATCACCATGGGAATCATGAAGGAAAAAATATATGGCAGTCAAACATGAAGGATATAGCTCTTGGGAACCCCATTGAACATTGAAGGAAAGGATGAAGTCATCTAGGATAAGGATCATCATACATCAATTCAAAAAGGAAACATATTTCAGATGGGGATATGCAAGATCCTCAAGATTCTCTGATGGAATCCTCATCGAAAGGTTCACTAATCTAGAGAGGAAGCAAGTCTTTCATCAGGAAATCTAACTTATGGAATTCATGGGATGATGGTATGGTGACATGAGAAATGAAGTAGATCAAGGGATTGAAGATAATTTCAATCAAAGAAGCTATTGGAAGAAGCCTAGATGACCTAAAGTTAAAATAAGGTATGTATGCTTGTATTTAATATTATAAAGTCATGTCATATGGTTATAGGTAACATGGATCACTAATTCTATCTTGAGAATCATGATCAAGGGAAAATTATCTCCTCCTCTGAAAGGATGCAGGAAGGCATAAGTCACAATAGATGAAATCAACATAATATGTACTCATATGAAGTATGAGGTGGTTGACTACAATTACAGAACTCTGATTGGAAACTCCTGGGAATGGAATGGAATGGAAGCTCCTAGGAAGGAAGAGATCGTGAGATATGCAACCATGATGAATGTGATCAACATCCAAAAGACTAAGAATATTTGACTAGGAAATTTCTCAGAAAGGTATGAAGACTTTGATGGAAGTCTAAAAAAGATGGAGACCCTTGACAATTGATATCTTTGGGAGATGTGTGAACATGTATGAAAGATGATGATACCTACAAGAATACGTCATGATGAAAAGCCATCTCGTAAGGTACTATTTGAATTAATGTTATGTTTTTATTTCTTGAATACTATCTAGATGAGTTCATGCAAGGCTACTAGAACAAGAGTTGTAAGTGCAAGTAAAACTAGCATTCATGTGGTGGATGGAAATTCCTGAAAGAATCATGATGAGAAGGAAGTAGCCATATGAAGAAGGTTTCATATATGTACCAAGAAGGCCACCTTCCATGAATAAAAGAATGACATGATGAACCAAGGAGGAAAGTGAACGATGGCTAATGCCCTAAAAAGAAGCTCGACTAAATTCCATGACAACAAGGAAAGAAATTGATCAAGCATCTAAAGGACCCATGAAGAAGAAGTCACTAATGAAAAGAGAGTCCCTAGTTGAGGGGAAGCTCTAAGAAGTTCCTAATTAAGAGGGATCTTGGGAAAGTCCCTAATCAGAGGGAACTTGGGTCCATTTCTTTACAAGAATGGGCATATCTTCCCTAGTTGAGAGGGAGAGATAGACACAACATTCTTGTCTTCACTTGGGAAGAAACAATGGAGGATTGGATAATCATCTGGCATCCGATGCTCTTTGAGGATGTGTACCGAATCCAAGACAATATTAGGCAAGAAGACTGATATTCTTTAAGGGATGGTAACCCAAGATAAGAATAGTCCTAGAAGGTCATACTTAGTGAACATCCGAGTGGGTATGAACTTTGAGAGACAATGATGAAGGTGTCTATAGTCATTGGTCTCACCAACACCGTGCTCAGATCTAATGAGAGATAGAGTTGTTAGTCAAGGCCTTGTTGTGGAAACAATTTTGTTTACTATGTTGCTATACATATGGGTTACCAATCTAATTATTCTTATGAGAAATTCTTCAGATTGAGAATCACCAAGTACCATTATGAATACCTCCATAGTTAAGAGGAAGTGTTGTTAAATGTAACTAGGTTTGGTCTTCATAATGACATGATCTTTGTAAATGATGAAATAAAAGAAATAAAATTATTATTGTAAGCCTTGATTCATGGGTTTCATAAGCAAGTGATTTTATTTGTTAGTGGCTCCCATTGAGAGCCTTAGGATTTATTATTGAGTCAAAGAGTCAATGTCATGTATGAAGATCTCTTCTTGAGCCTATTTTTAATGTATACAAGTCTATAGAAATGTCTAGAATCCCTCTATTGTCAAGCACAATCCCTCTTGAAGAAGTCGGCATCCAAAAAATAACAAAGGAGGATCATGTTGGCTTGCAAGAATAGACACATCTCTTGACACTGTCATGTCGACTTAATATGTGGGTCGAACTACTATGAATACCCAGCTAGGGTCTTCGCAAAATTGCAGTGTAGAACTCAGATTCATATGATGTTTTGGAGGGCGGTCACAGGAAGGGTTTTGTGTGCCACAGTAAGGTAATTTCGGAAGTCTGTCCATGGTGAAGTATGTAGATATCTATGTATTTTTCAGATGGGTTATCTTTATATTTTTTGAATGGGTAGTGCTTATCTTGGCATACATTCTAAATGCAGTTAAAGTCTCGGTGATCATCATATTCACATACCTTCTAGATGCAATCATAGCCTTTCCATATTTGTGATGAAGAGGATCTTGGTGATCCTACAGTAATACACTCTATCTCGGCATACATTCTAGACACAATCATGATCTCAGCATGGATGTAATTATGATCTCGAAATAGATACATTCATGATCTTGATAAAGATCTCGGTGCAGCTCTCATATATGTATATATACATATCATTGTATAGGGATCTCATTGTTATGGGGAAGATATCAGTGAAGGTGTAGCAGTAATGATCTCAGTGGTGTAGTAGTGATGGCCTTAGTGTTGTAGCAGTGATGACTTTATTAGTAGTGATGATGATCTCAGTATTAACAAAGAAGTGGATTGGTGTCTTGATCTTGGAGTGGCTAAATAGGTCAAGGGTCATGGTCTTGGTATTAATCAATTGGAATCTCTATAAGAATAATTTGTGTGATTTTTCCTCTCAAAGAGTGAGAGGTTTTGGCCCTGGCAGAAAGCCAATATCTTGTGTTCTTCTCTCTTTTTGTTTTGGTAAATATTTGATGAAGTAAGAAAAACACACTCTAATAAGAACAAGAGAAGAGTGTGCTAATAAGAAAAATAAAAGGTACCTCACAAACAGTTATCATTGTGAGAAGAATCTTATTAACCTAATTTTCCATAGATTCTTCAACATCAGCATCCTGCATACATGTTGATGTATCTTCCAAAGATATCTAGTGTCAAGGGTTTCCATATTTTTTCAGACTTCCATGAGAGTCTTCAAATCTTTCCAGGATATTTCTTAGTCAAATATTCTTGGTCTTCCAAATGTTGATTTCCTTTACCATGATTGCATATCTCATGATCTCTTCCTTCCTTTCTTCACATATTTCATTCCCAAGAACTTTCAATCAGAGTTCCTCTAATTACTGTCAACCACCTCATTTTCATATGAGGATATATTATGTTGATTTCATCTAGTGTGACCCATGCCTTCTGGCATCCTTTCATATGAGGAGATTTCTTTCCTTTGATCATGATTCTCAAGATAGAGTAGAGATCCATGTTACCTACAACTATACAACATGACTTTATAATATTGAATACAAACATACATACCTCATTTACCTTTAGGTCTTCTAGCCTTCTTTTAGCAACTTCATTAGTTTAAAAGAGCTTCAACCCCTTGATCTGCTTCATCTCTTATGTCATCATACTATCATAACAACACTTGCTTCCTCTCTAAATTGGTGAACCTTCTGATGAATATTCCATCAAAGAACCTTGAGGATCTTGCATATCCCTATCCAGAAGATGTTTCCCTTCTGATGTATGATAAGCCTTGTCTTGGATGACTACTTCCTATTGAAGAATCTAGGTCAGTTAGCATTACATAGATTCTTCTATACTTGATAATAATTTGTGAAATGATTTTACCATTTATCTTATCTTGATCTTCTTCTTATTATGAGTGTGTGTGTTTATTCATCAAACTGCTACCAAAACAACGAGACAAGAACACAAGAAGTTGGCATTCTACCAAGGCCAAAACCTCTCCCTCTTGGAGAGGAAAACTCGTGCATAATTCTTCTTATAGAGATTCTCATTGATGAACACCAATACCATGACCCTTGACCTATCAAGCCACTCCAAGACCAAGGAACCAATCCTCTTCTTACTGCTGAGATGATAATCATCATTACTTCTTTACTAAGATCATCATTGTTGCACCATGACTGCTCATTGAGATCACCATTGTGCCTTTACTGAGATCATATCTACACCTTCATCAAGGATTACCATCATAACAACGAGGTCCATATGTATGCATCCATGAGAGAAACACCGAGAAATTTTACCTAATCAAGACTTCGTAACTATTTATTCATCAAATTCATGACAAAGACTGAGATCATGACTGCATCCAAATTATATGTCAAGTTAATGTGTGTCACTGTGAGATCATACCAAAGCATGTTATTGCGAGATTTAGTGTGCTACTGTAGGATCATCGAAATCATCATCACAATTAAACTGAGACTATAAATATACCGAGATAGTATGTTGAGAGTGTAAATATGTCGAGACAGTGACTGCATCTAGGATGTTGATACAGTGGCACTCATCTGAACATTACACATGTTGCATCATGGATAGAATTAGAAATTACCTTACTATGGCATATGAAACCTTTCCTGTAACTTCCATCCGAAACTTCAGAGGGATACGAGTTTTGCACCTCTGTTTTGTGCAGACCCTAATGGGGTATATATAGTGGTTTGTCTTCCATATTAATCGACGTGTCATTATAAACCATGGTGTCTATTTATTGTGTCGACATGTCATCTCTATATATTACGAAGCCGAATTGATTATCTTTCTCATCGTGTTGTTGGTAGACTTATTCTTTGGAGGATGATGCTTGTCTTGGAGGGCTACTTGACACTAGGTTGACCCATGTGCATTACATAAATGCTATTTAACATAATTTTGACTCTTTGACTTTCCTAGACCTATGGAATGAGCAAGAAACTCATTCATATAATTTATAAAAATAATATTACTTTTTCTTGACAAGTACAAAGATCAAAATTATATTGACAAATACCAAACCTAGTCACAATTTTCTTCAACACTCCCTCTTAACTAGCAAGGTATTTACAATGGTCCTTGGTTATTCTCAATATGAAGAATTTCTCATAAGAGGAATCAGATTGGCAATCCCATCTTTATAGCATCATATCAATCAACATTGTCATAGTGCAAGGCCTTGACTAATAGCTACATCTCTCCATGAGACCATGAGCTACAATGCTGGCAATACCAATGATTTATACACACCTTCATCATTGTCTCTCAAGGTACATACTCACTTGGGTGTTCAATGAGTATGACCTTCTAGGAATATTCTTATCTTGGGTTCCCAACCCTCAAATAATATTGATCATCTTTCCTACTCTTATCTTGGATGCCCTACACATCCTCAAAGAGTATCGGATGCCAGGTGATTACCCAATCCTCCCATTATTTCTTCCCAAGTGAAGATAAGAATGTTGTGTCTATCATGTGTCTACATTTCCATTCATGGACTTCATCTAGACTTATGGTTGTTAGTCCTGGTCTAATGCATGACACATGACATGGAAAAAACACAATTGTCACTCCTTTATAATCAAGGATGTTCTTAAATCAAACTCCCTCTTGATCAGGGACCTGTCAGATCTCCCTCTTAGCCAGGGACTCTTCTCTATATCAATAAATTTTTCTTTGTGGTTCCTTCAACAGCTTGATCAAATTCTCTCCTTGATGTCATGAAATTGAGTTTAGCTTCTTCGTTGTAGGGCAACAACCATCAGTCACTTTCCTTCTTATTATGTCATGTCATTCCTTTCTTCACAAAAAGTGACCTTCTTGGTACATATCTGGAACTTTCTTCATATGGCTAATTCTTTTCTCTCCATGCTTCTTTCAGGAGTTTCCATCCATCACATGAATGTTGGTTTAACTTTTACTTACAAGTCTTGTTCTAGTAGCCTTGCATGAACTCATCCAGATATTATTCAAGAAATTAAAACAATATATTAAATTAAATCATACCTTACTATATGGCATCATGGCTCTTCATCATGAAATCTTCTTGCAGGTATCAGCATCCTACACACATATTGTCACATCTTCCAAAGATATCCATTATCAAGGGTCTTCATTCTTTTCATACTTTCATCAGAGTCCTCATAGATTTTTGGGAGATTTACTAGTAAAATCTTCTTGGTCTTTTGGATGTTGATTTCCTTCATCATGGTTGCATATCTCACGATCTCTTCCTTCCTCACACATTCCATAGCTTTCAATCAGAGTTTCTTTATTGTATTCAATCACCTCATACTTCATATGAGGACATATTATGTTGATTTCATCCAGTGCGACTCATGCCTTCCTGCATGTTTTTAGAGGAAGAGATCATTTTTCTCTTGATCATGCTTCTTAATATAAAAGCAAAGATCCATATTACCTGCAACCATACAACATGACATTATAATATTAAACACAAGCATACACACCTTATTTTACCTTCAGGCCATTGAGGCTTCTTCCAACATCTTCCTTGATTGAAAATATCTACAATCCCTTGATCTGCTTCATGTCATATCATCATCTCATGGATTCCATATGTTGGAGTTCTTGTTGAAACATTTTCTTCCTCTCTAGATTAGTCAACCCTACGATGAGGATTCCATCAGAGAATTTTGAGGATCTTATGTATCCCCAACTGGCAGATGTTTCCTTTTTGACTTGATGTATGATAAGCCTTAGATGACTCCTTTCTTTCCTTCAATGTCCAATGACATTCCCAAGAGCTATATATCCTACATGTTGTATGCCAGGGATTTTATTTGTCCTTCATGATCCTTATGGAGATTTTACGAGCTCTTGTTTCTATGCTTCCATGATGCCATGATGCATCTTATTATCATTGTCATATCATATAACACAAGATTTAGGAGCTTACAATAGGACCCTTTTGTGAGGGATATTATCTTTATAGGAGATATTTGTTACTCCCTCTTTCCTTGGCCCTTTTCTTTTGATTCCTCCATCTTTCAGTGATATGAGCTTCCAAAATATTTCTATAGAATTGAATCTTAACTATACTTATTTTTGTCTTTGCTTGAGGAGCAACCTTTCCTTTCCTTTCTGCATAAGGTTGAATTATTTTATCCTTTAATACTATAGATTGCAACTTGTCTTTCTCTATATAGCATAGAGACCACAAATTGTTGGGTGAGGTAACCTTCTTTGTTCATTAATATTTGTTACCTTGATCATCAATGATGACTACCTTCTTATCATATTTCCTAGGTATTCATGAATTTATTCCTTGATTCTTTGATACCTTTACTATTTTATAGGTCTAAGTGACCTTATTTACTTTAATTTCGGAGAGTATATCTAGCATTTCATATATCTCTCTTTATGTCTCCTCTTTTGTTATTTAGGTATGAGAGGACTTTTGAGTGATATCATATGAATCTTATGAATCTCTTGATGGATTCAAACATTGCTTGACCTACATAGAACTTTTCATACATATCAATGATTTCTCTTTTCTTTGAGGATTATGACAATCCTCCTTATTCTATGCAAGCACTTTCGATTATCTAATCGATTTATAAATACCCTTGCAATCATGAAATCATTTAAACAATTTTGATTATAAAATTGAAAGATACTTACTTGGTGTGTGAATAGGAGATCTTCACCTTGATGCTTCATTTGCTTGAGTTTCCCATCATTAGTATCCTTTCATCACGACTTCCTTCGAGGCCTTCTAGCACAATGACATTAGTGGTTTGACATCACTGAGACTGCTTCACGACCTTCCCAATTCATTTTAAGGTATTTTTTACTTCAACATATTGTTGACATGTTAGTGATACTATGTTCTGATCTGAGCACCATGTTATTGATATCATAATCCTAGACAGAGTTCGAGACTGTGACAATTATATTGATATGGCATTGCACAGTGATGTCTATGTGTGTTGTGTAGAGAGGCAATGTATTAAGAGCCCAAACTTGTCAATGAATAATGTAACTAAACTGTGGGTGGCATTGTATAGATAGACTACCTCATCATTCAAACTGCCTTGATGTAATAACTATACTGAGACTGTGATGTAATCATGGATTGTGAGAGGTATTCCTTGGATTACTTCTGAATTATAATATTATATATTAATTATATAATATATATATATATATTATATAATATATATAATATCTTATATTATATTATAATATTACACTTCTAAAACTGGAGGCTATCTTTTAGTCGTGGAGAAATTAGTGATCAGAGGTGTGGACTGATATCCCATCAAATTGAGCATGAGTTGAGTGAATGACTGTAATTACTGAAGTGATACTTCATTACTGTTATAGACTTGCTTGTTGTATACTTTCTCCTTTAATCCTTGTATGTCTCATCTGCTACCCTTCATTTGACTTCAACACCTTAGCTCTGATACCATGTTGAAGAATCTAGGGCAGTTAGCATTAGATAGATTCTTCTATACTTGATAACAATTTTTGAAGTGCTTTACTATTTATCTTACCTTGATTTTCTTCTTATTATGACTGTGTGTTTTTACTTCGTCAAACTGCTACCAAAACAAAGAGATAGGAACACAAGAAGTTGGCATTCTACTAGGGCCAAAACCTCTCCCTCTTGGAGAGGAAAACTCTCACATAATTCTTCTTATAGAGATTCTAATTAAAGAACACAAAGACCATGACCCTTGACCTATCAAGCCACTTCAAGGCCAAGATACCAATCCTCTTCTTACTGCTCAAATCATCATCATCATCATTACTGCTTTACCGAGATCATCATTACTGCACCATGACTGCTCATTGAGATCACCATTGTGCCTTTACTAAGATCATCTCTGCACCTTCATCGGGGATTACTATCATAGCAAATAGGTCCATATGTATGCATCCATGAGAGAAACATCGAGAACTTTTACCTGATCAAGACTTCGTAACTATGTCTTCATCATATTCATGGAAAAGACTGAGATCATGATTGTGTCTAGATTATATGTCAAGTTAATGTGTGTCATTGCGAGATCATACCAAAGCGTTTCACTGTGAGATTGAGTGTGCTACTATAGGATCATCTAAATCCTCTTCATCACAATTAAATTGAGATTGTGATTGTACCGAGATAGTATGCTGAGAGTGTAAATATGTCAAGACAATGACTGCAACTAGGATGTCAAGACAGTGGTACTCATATGAAAATTACACATGTTGCATCATGGACAAACTTAGAAATTACCTTACAGTGGCATACGAAACACTTCCTATAACTACCATCTAAAACTTCATAGGGATACGAGTTCTGTGCAAACCCTAATGGGGTATATATACTGGTTTGTCTTCCATATTATCCAACGTGTCATTATGAACCGTGGTGTCTATTTATTGAGCCAACATGTCATCTCTATATATTATGAAGCCGACTTGAATGTCTTTCTCATCATGTTGTTGACAGTCTTCTTCTTTGGAGGATGGTGCTTGTCTTGGAGGACTACTTGACACTAGGTTGACCCATGTGCATTACATAAATTCTCTTTAACATAATTTTTACTCTTTGACTTTCCTAGACCCATTGAATAAGCAAGAAACTTAGCCATATAATTTATAAAAATAATATTTCTTTTTCTTGGCAAGTACAAAGATCAAAATTATATTGACAAATACCAAACCTAGTTACACTTTTCTTCAACACTTCCTTTCCTTAAGCTTCCAATGAGGTTCCCAAGAGCTATATCCTTCATAGTTGACTAACATAGATTTTTTTCTAGATATCCTTCATGTTTCCTATGGTGATTTCATGAGCTCTTACTTCTAATTCTTTTCTTATTTCTGAATCCTCCACTTCTTCAGTGAAATGGACTTCTTCTCTATCTTCCTTTTTATTTCCCATTAGCATTGAATCTTAGTTATGTTCTTCTTTCCTTTTGACAAATGTCTGAATACTTTTTCCCCTCTCCATGTCTTCTCCTATCTTGCATAGAAACCACAAGTTGTTGAATGGGATAGATTTCTTATCCTTATAGACATTTCTTACCTTGTTCATTAGTTAATGAATTTGGAACAATGAATATTATCTTATCTCAGATCTGGCAATTTAGATCTTATGAAGATATCCTTCATCCTTTGATACCTTCAATTTGTGTAAATCAGATCTAAGCGATACGACCTTTCTTATCGCATCTTCGAAGAATAGTTCTACCAGCTTATCATATATCTCTTTTGATGTCTCCAATCCTGCTATATAGGGAATGAGGGGACCTTTGGCTGATTTCATAAGAATCCCTTTAGCTTTTTGATCCCTCTCCATGTATTCAGATTATGCTTTACCTTCTGATGGTTTGGAGACTTTTCCATTAATATGATCAATGACTTCACTTTCTTCGAGGACTATGGCTATCCTCCTTTTCCATGCAAGGAATTTCAATGACCCAACCAACTTATAGATCTCCTTGCAAAACAAAGTCATTTTACTAGATCAGATTATAGAATAAAAGATACTTACTTGACAAGTGAATATGAAATATTCAACTTGATCCCTATGATGGTTGTTGATGAAGATGTATTAGTGCCCTTTTGGATGATCTTCTTCCATACAAAATTATTTCTTCAATAAAAGGAGATTGTCCCTTTTATGATGACAATGCCTTTTATCTAGCTCCCTTTGATGATGGTGATTGACGAGGATGTCTTGATGCTTCCTTGGATGATCTTCTTTAACAGTGATGAAGGGGTCCTTGCTTCAATGAGAGGGAACTTGCCTTATAGACTTTTGAAGATGATGACAATGCCTTTAGCCTTATTTGCCTTCAAGATACTTCGAATTCTTCAGTGGTGAATGAGTGCAGATGATACATGCTTCTAGGGTTTCGACTTTCTCCAAGATGATGTGATATTTGTCCTATAAATCCTTCTCTTGGATGTCTATACTTTGGGATACCTTGCATTGTATATATATTCAACTTGATGAGAGTCTTTGTAGTATTTTAATGATGACTTAGAGGATCCAAAAATTTTGTTGGAGTATACTTCTTCTTTGATGTAGATCTTGACTTCACTTTTATATCCTTCTACTTGCTTTGATGCCTTTCTTGAAACTCGATCCTTGAGTGTCTCTTTGATAAGATTACCTTCCTTAACGGTGATCTTAGCTCTAATACCATGTTGATAAATCTAGGGCATCGATAGTTAGGTGATTTCTCTTTAATTAGTAACTGCTTGTGACTGTTTTTCATAGCTTTAGATTAGAGTATTCTTCTTGCTTACATTATTATTGTTCTTCTTCATCAAACAGCTACCAATGCATAAAAGAGATATACAAGAGACACAGAATGTAGGCTATGAGTCAGGGCCAAAACCTCTCACTCTTTGAGAGAAAAACCTACACAAATTCTTCTTATAGAGATTCCAATTGACGAATACCAAGACCAAGGCCCTTGAACTATTTTCCACTCCAAGACTAAGACACTAGTTCTCTTAACTGTTAATATTCTGCTCTTTTCTTCATCTTGATTCCTCTTTCACATTGACCTTCTTAGCACTAAGATCATCTCCTATATGAGCATATTGTGATAACAACGAACTGTAGACATTCAAGAGATGGCACCGAAACACATTACTGTAATGTAACCAAAATATAATCACTATAGCAACACTGAAACACTGTGATGTATTACTGAACAATAGGTACTTCATAGCACCGAACTATGGTATCTACATAGAAACGAACTATGGTATATATACCCTTGTCTGAACTGTGTTCCTTTGTTGTAGCACTAAGACCTTCACTCAGAAATCAAAACTTATGTTTCTATGATTAGCCCAAGAAAATATGCTCGTTTTTCCTTCCTTATCTATCTGAGTTCCTTCTTTAACATCTGAACTGTGATCTGAATTTGTCACTGGGTTGTTCACCCAAATTACAGAGAGATGTCTAAACTTCTAACTATGAAAATGTGAGATTATAAACGCATATATATATACTATATATATATATATAAAAGATATATATATCTATATATAATATATAATACTATATATACTTATAATATATATATAATTATAAATATATATATATAAGATAATTATATATATAATTGTTTGTCTACATGAATAAGCTGACATGATCTATTTAAGGGATGTGTCTCCAAAATAAGTGAGTCGGCATGAGTTTCTACTTCATCTTGAGGCCGATTTGAAGAGGAGAAACATGTGCTTGTCTTGGATGGAAATTAGAAAATCCTATAGACTTAAATACATTTGTAACATTCCCAAGAAGGGTTCTTCATGACATTGACTCTTTTGACAAATCCTAAAGGCTCTCAATGGGAGCTATCTAAAATAAAAATCTATTTCTCATGAAACTCATGAAGCAAGCATTATAATAATTTTATTTTTCTTCTTTTCATCATTTAAAAAAATCACAATTACATGTCATTATGAAGACCGAACCTAGTTATACTTTTCAATAGGGAGAACATGAAGGAATATAAAAATTGGACCAATTGAGTTACTCTACCCCTTCCCATGTTTGAAAAATATTAGGAACATAATGTGCATTTAAAATAAATCCAAAATATATGAGTGATTTAATAAGCAAAATGGAAAAGGGACATAGAGTTAATAGAAACGTTAATCCTATAATAGTTTAACCTCGTTAAGAAAAGATGACGGTGAATGAAATTAAATAATAATAATTTAAAATTAGGAAAATTTAGTTTCATGAGAGAAATTCCATGTGGTAAGAAGCCAACACAAAGATCTCGATCTAAGAGTTCAATTTGAGATAAACTAGGAGATAGTTGGGGAACCAAATCTGAGACTTCAAATGTGAACACAAAATAAAGAGTATAAAAGGGGGATCAAGACAAATCTAGGAGAAGAAATAATAAGTCATGTTGGGGTGAGGGAAAATATGTTTTTTAAATAAGAATTTAAGTAAATAATTTAGGAGTCTTGGTGAGAAGTTGACACATGGATGAGTGAATAATCATTTTTTTAAATTAATAAAAATAATTATTTTTGCATGAAGTAATGAGTGTCACATATGAAGACTCCTATAAAAGAAAGAACAAGCTATGGGAGAGGGGCACTTTTGCCTTACCATTGGATGAATTACATAATGTTATTGTGATAGTGACTATGGTGTCTATAGTGAGTTTGGTGTAGTGGAGGCCATTAGCTAGGGAACTCTTGAGCTAGAAGTGCTCTCCTCCACTAGTTAGTGTTCTTCCTCTACTTTATAGGCCCATTATATCTCGAGGGTTTGTGCGGGAGTACCCAAGGAGTAGGTTGGGAGGTGAACCGCTGAATAGGCAATGTTTGGTCGGGACACAACATCCTTCACATGTGTATGTGGACAACAACAAGGGAGCACAAGAACTGATGAAGCTGAGATCAAGACTCCACCTCTTGGTGCATGATATTTTAGGTTTCTGTAAATTTCTCTTACATGATCATTTATTTTATATTATTATTAGATTGTAAAAGTGAAGGAATGGCATTTGAGTTGTAAACTTATGGAATATTGATGTATGTATCTTAAAATTATCACGTGCTTCTTACGTTGATGTGCCTTGATTATTATGTGATTCTCATATTATATTATCCTAATGGATGAATGGTTTTAAAGGAAATCTTTATATTGCATTATTATTCGTAGTATAATAAATTAGATTGCTCATCTTATTTTCGTAAATAAAAATGTGAATATGGTTTCCTGCAGCTAAATAAATTGTTATTATATATACATATACATATACATATACATATACATATACATATACATATACATATACATATACATATATATATATATATAATAACAACAATTTATTTAGCTGCAGGAAACCATATTCACATTTTTATTTACGAAAATAAGAGAAGCAATCTAAGTTTTTGTATTGTGAATAATAATGCAATATAAATATTTCCTTTAAAACCATTCATCCATTGGAAACATCTAATATGAAAATCACACACACACACATAATTAAAAAAAAAAATCAATACATGTATTTGTAATTGGCATCATCAGATGGTCTCTACACTTGGTATCAGAGTGGTAAGTTCAACCTATAGGACTTATAGACTCGTCATCATTTGGTATTTACACCATAAAAAATTGTATTTTCTCAATGAAACAGTTAAGAGCTTATGAAAGTGAAATATCATACCTTATTTTGTTTCCAACTTTAATGATCATGTATTTTCTACCCATTTTGGTCAGTGAGAATGCCAAAACAATTCCATGCTTGTGTTGGTAAATTGTGAGACAATTCTATGTTCATAGGGTTACTCATGAATGAGATCCATACTATGTATAAGCCTTGACAGACATTATAAAATATAAAAATGTATCATCCTGTAGTGAACTCCAATTTTCCTTAAACGAAATTCCTTCCTAAACTAGTCATAGATGTAGGTTTACAATGGGAATATTATTAGGTATCTATAAGTTACATTTGGTGTTAATGCATCCTTAACTAACAGGTGTGGCTGGCATGTTCAAAAGTTCCAACATATGTTTCAAAGTTCGACAATTTTGAAGATGTATTTTATAAAACCAATACCTATTTTAGAATCCAACACCATTTACAAGTTTCATATAACTTAAAAATGAAATTATCATAAGCCCATCTTTAAAATTCCATGAAAACATAATCCAATGAAATTTCTATGAAGCAACCTTTTTACATTCACTAAGAAACCATCCAAATCAAGATTTTTTATATTTTTATGATCATATATCTAATCATTAATTAGAAAGAAAAACTTATCATAGAAAAACTGCATCTCAAATCATTGCAAAGCATTTTAATTATTGAATGTTGAGTTTCATTCAAGTTCATAACTCTGAAAAAATAAAAAATTCTAGATCATGTTTTTTGGAAGGCACAATATCCCCTGCAAATTTTGATATCGCATCAGCTTGTGGTGGAACCAATAAACATTGCACAATTACTAAAACCACCTTCTCATTTGAAGCACTACATATGGAAACTTTGACCCCTTCCTCTAATGCCTCATCAATTAACCTGGAAACACATAGATGGAGAGGAAGTAAGCATTTCTCAATGAAAGCAATAACTAATTATGCCTTTCATATATGAAGATATTCTATAAGCTCTTTCCTTTCATCTTTTGTATTGGGAGCTATATCTGGACACCTTGTCTTGTTATATATAGTAGGTTGTCATTCATTCTTTTCCATTGGTAATGTTGAGTAGTTCTTTGTAAAGATCCTCATCACAAGTCGCATTCAAGCCTTTCTCTGTGAAGACTTCACTAAAGGAAACCCTATGACCATTGTGTTGAGTGTGGACTAGCATGTCGTCGTAGTCAAAGAGAAGTGCTTCGAATAGAGTTGCGACAAGACAAATGACGTAGCTAGTCTTGGGCAATTTCGATGCACCCTATCTCATATCCAATCTAGAGAGATTAATGTTAAATGGAAATGTTATCCTTTTAAATTACACCAATAATCCGAAAAATGATTGACATAAATTTGTCGTCGCCAGTGATTTTTGTTGATTTTTAATGCATTTAAAAATAAATATTTAATAAGAGTTGGCACTTCTTATATGGGAATGATTAGTTTCACCTCCATGTGACTACATCGTTATAACCTTGGCCAAACTTACAATGAGAGACCTCTCTCCTGGATATATAAATTTAAGCATTATGTTCATTATATTCCAACGAATAGGTTAACTAAATCTAGATGGCATCAACTTAGTTTTAGGTATCCCATAGCTAAATGATATGATGATGTTGTTCAGGTTATGGTTGACTTTGAACCTCCATTATGACAATAATGGGTGATTTGGTCATCCACTCTTTTCCCATATAGGTAATGTTATGAAACCATCTCACGAAAAGATAGAAAATATAGATCAACGACTTAGAAATCAACCTCTTTGAGGTGGAAATCTCCTTTACATTACACAAATGAATAATTATTCGATGATACAAATAGCAAAACCTCATTTATAAATATAGGAATCTAAGGGGTCACAATATAATCAAAGCCAACATAACAATAATAATATAAGGGCACAAAAATAAGACGAGTGGGCTTCTATGGGGCACAATAATAACAATATGGGGACAATAGGGGCGTGACAATAAAATAAGGATACAATAACAATTTAATAAGGTAAACACGAGAAGATAAAACTAAAATGCTCATATAAAATATAGAGATCTAGAAAAATTCTAATCCTCCAAGATCTTAAAGTCCCCTTAAGGACATATTATGAAGATCTATTTCATACTAATCAAACCTAGATCTAACAATTGTTTGAGATATATGATTCTCTTACAAGAGCATATTCTACAAGATCTCTTCCAAAATTAGATCATATAATCAGAACTTAAAAGCTGAAATGAAGTAAACCTAGATCTAATCATTGTATGAGATCTTATGGTTCTTTTACAAAAACACTTTCAAATAAGATCCTTCCAATATTATAACATTTAATAAAACTTGAAAGCTGAAATCAAACAAAAACATAAAATAAATTATACCTAAAACAAATAAATAAGCATGCAAGTGAGGCCATGGGGGCCCTCCATAACTCCACAAGAATACCACTTCAATGGAGACTCAGATGTAGAAGAAAAATTGAAGTATGGTCCTTTATTTCAAAATCTCCATTACAAACCAACTCTAAGATTACAACTCTAAGCTTCTAAGTTACATATCCAAAATTATAACATTACAAAAACGCAACATTACAAATGGAGGAGATTGTTACATATAAACAACGAGATGAGTAAAAAACTCATTAATATCTCACTAATCCCTCATTAGATCATAAATCTATCAACCAACTAGAAACATAAAACAATTTTGTCCAAAATTTTATCAATGAGCTTTATCACTTCAAATTCTAACCCCTTCCTGTACTTGATTTTCTAAATGAGGTTTATCTCTTCAAATTCTAACCCCTTTTTATCCTTGATTTTCTCCACGAGGTTTATCTCTTTAAATTCGAATTTGATCATTCAAGGCCACATAGAGGTGTCTTGGAAGCTTCCTTGGAACCTACACATGTCACAAAAA